>CAUYPK010123829.1:0-19011 GCA_963574355.1 Loris lydekkerianus | reverse complement strand
GAAGAGAACATGAACATTGTATACTGTGTTTTTGTTTTTGAGACTGAGTTTCACTATGTTGCCCTCGGTGGAGTGCCGTGGTGTCACAGCTCACAGCAACCTCCAACTCCTGGGTGTAAGCAATTCTCTTGCCTCAGCCTCCCAAGTAGCGGGACTACATAGGCGCCCACCACAATGCCTGTTTTTTTTTTGTGTGTGTGGTTTTTTTTTTTGTTTTGTTTTTTTGTTTTTTGGGGGGGGTTGTAGTTGTCATTGTTATTTGGCAGGCCCAGGCTGGATTTGAACCCGCCAGCTCTGGTATATGTGGCTGGCACCTTAGCTACTTGAGCTACAGGCGCCGAACCAGTTTCTAGCATTTGAACCAAGTATTTGGACAACACATTTAACAAGCATCAGGAGATTATCAACTTCCCTTCAAACACAGGGGATGAGGTAGTAAATAAAAGAAAATTCCAGCCTTTACAGTACCATGTTACAGTGAAAAGACAATAGTGAACAAGTACAATACACATAACATCAGGAAAATAAAGCAAAGAATAAGGTGCTAGCTATCATTTCAAATAAAAGATCTGTAAAATAAACTTTTTAAAAATAAATTTTGTACATAAGGGGCCACTCAGCCACTTCAGCAGAGATCTGAAAGAGGAAACAAAGCACCAGCTATCTGAGAGAAAAGCACTGCAGGAGAATAGCAGATGCAAAATTCTTGAGATGAGAGATTAAGTGAAGGGGGTTAAACAGCAAAAAGGCAAAATGGGGAGAGGAGTTTAAGGGGGGAAATGCTTATAGTATCACTTCATTTAGAAACATTAGACCAGTATAAAACCCAGGGACACCAGAGACTAAGACTTCTGAAGTAATCCCAGCATGACTACTACCGAGAGATTAAGGAGGAAGAATTAACTCCTAATCTTCCCTTTATGACTCTTCACAATTACAAATATCCATTGTTAAAGAAACTAAAAAACGTTATTGAGTTAGTTGTTATCACTCAAGTCTTCCAGACCAATATCCGGCTACTATCCTAGCCATCACTGTCTACAGTACTATTTTTGACACAATTGGCTTTGTTTCAAACTAGATAAAATCTATAATTTCTATCAACATATCACTTGTCTGAATTATCCTACTTAATTCTCAAAAGAATTTTTATTTTAATGTTTTCTTTATTTTTTTCTCTTATTTCTCCTTGGTTTGGGCAGGAATAAGATGTGCCTTTTATATTCATCAACCCATCAGTTCATTTCAGTTCAGTTTTCATTGCTTCCCTTACTACAAAGAAGTTTGAAGTAAAATTACGTCTACCAAATTCCATATTAACCTTAGAATTTGAAACTAATTTGAGTTCTTAAAATGACAAAGGAGACTTCTACTTAAAGCCACATAGGAGGAGGATTCAAATCTATCATCCAGGCACAAAGAACTAGAACCAAATACAAGAAACGCCCTATCAATAATCAGACAAGAAGGAGGGCAGGACTGTAGTCCTTGAAACAAAAAGAAACAAAAACTAACAAAAAAGATGAGCCTACTACCATACAGGGTTTCTGCCAGAGATAATTTTCAAACTATAGCAGAGAGAAGGAACCCAGAAATTAGCGATGGGACTGAAATGTCAAGAGAGAAATTGTGTGTCAGGGAAGGTCAAGGAGGCTAAAAAGTGTGAAATAGCGTACCCAAGGGTAGGAAGGCCTGCAGAAATCTGCATGGGAGTATCCTTGAGTTTAAATACAATCTGCATACATGGATAACTACGACAATTTTTAAGACAGACTGTGTTATGATCCATCATTTTACTTCCAAGAAAAACTGTCATTTCTGATTCATCCCTGCGAGTTTGAACTTGCTCAGTTTATCAGTGTTGCTGGGAGGGCTTCATTTGTTTTTATCCGTGTGGATTTTACATTTACGTTTTTGTGTATCTCAAACCTTTCTTAATAACCAACATATATGTGGTGTAAAATGCCAGAAGACTAAAAAACAATTTCAGGGAAAGAACAATTATACAAGACTTATAATACAAACAAGTTCCAGAGCTCACAGAAAGCCAAGACTCAACTGCATCCTCTCTAGCCAGAGTAACAAGACTTCGCTGACTACATAATACATTCAGTAGAAACGGAACTGTGACACGCCTTTAGGGCTAAAAGAACCCAAGAACAAACGCTATTCTAAACCATCACTAAAAGAGCTGATAAATAAGTTTCAACAGAATCACAAAGATTCACAACTAACTTAATACCTGAGCAGAAAAAGTCAACACTCCATAATATTACAACATGGGGCCAGGCGTGGTGGCTCACAGCTGTAATCCTAGCACTCTGGGAGGACAAGGCAAATGGATTGTCTGAGCTCGTAAGTTCAAGACCAGCCTGAACAAAAGCAAGACCACCATCTCTAAAAACAGCTTGGCGCCTGTGACTCAAGCAGCTAAGGCACCAGTCACATACATCTGAGCTGGGGAGTTCGAATCCAGCCGGGGTGTGCCAAACAACAATGATGGCTGCAACCAAAAACTAGCTGGGCATTGTGCAGGCGCCTGTAGTCCCAGCTACTTGGGAGGCAGAGGCAGGAAAATCACTTGAGCCCAGGAGTTGGGAGGTTGCTGTGAGCTATGATGCCACTGCACTCTACCCAGGGCGACAGCTTTAGGCTCTGTCCCAAAAAAAAAAACAAAAAACAAAACAGCTGGGCATTGGGTGGGGTGTCCATAGACCCAGCTACTCCAGAGGCTGAGGCAAGAGAATCTCTACAGCCCAAGAGTTTGAGGTTACTGTGAGCTTTGACACCACAGCATTCTACCAAGGGCAACAAAGTGAGACCCTGTCTAAAAAAAAAAAAAAAAAAAGATTACAACAATTTATAACCAGCATGGGCAACATAAGTGAAACATCATCTCTACAAAAAATTAAAAAATCATTTGACCTTCCTGGCATGTGCCTGTAGTTCTACTTAGGAGGCTGAGGCAGGAGGATCACCAGGGCCCAGGAGTTGAAGGCTACAGTGAGCTATGACTGTGCCACTGCATTCCAGCCTAGAAAACAGAGCAAGACATAGTCTTTAAAAAAACAAAAAAGATTACAACAAAATCCAACTGTCAAAAACATCTAAAAGTTGCAATGTATGCCATCCAATGAAATTTTATAAGATATAGAAAGAAACAGGAGAAAAATCACAGACGAAAATCAGAAAAAAAAAAGAAAAGAAAAGAAAGACAAGAAAAGGTGCGCATGAACATTAAACCAGCCTCATATGCTCAAGAATGTAAAGGAAAACACGAATATGAGAGAAATGGAAGATACCAAAATTAAACAAAAGAGAACTCATAAAGGTGACATCAAAAGACAACATTGAGAGTCAGGGGCAATGGTCTGTGCCTGTAGCTCAGCTACTTGGGAGGATGACACAGGCCAATCATTTGAGCCCAGGACTAGCCTGGACAAGATAAGATTCCTTAAAAAAAAATAGGTTTCAAATAAAAATTTCAAACTGAAAGATTAACATCTGATTACAAATAACAAAAGAAAAACATCATTAACCTTAAAGACATAATTGAAAAATCTATCCAAAATAAAGGACAGAGTGAAAAATAAAAATGGCCTACAGGCTCAGCACCCGTAGCACAGTAGTTACAGTGGCAGGCACATGCACCGAAGCTGGCAGGTTAGAGCCCAGCCTGGGCCAGCTAGACAATGACAACTGCAACAACAATAAAAAATACTGGCCGGCCCTTACGGCGAGCACCTCCAGTCTCAACTCCCTGGGAGGATTAGGCAAGAGAATCGCTTGACCCCCAAGAGTTTGAGGTTGCTGTGGGTTGTGACGCCATGACACTCTGAGAGTAACACAGTGAGACTATGTCTCAAAAAAAAATAAAAAATAAAAAGCCAACAGTACCCCTATGGAACAACAGCAACCTCAATATGTGTGAGATTCAAGTTAGAGGAACAAGAACAATCAATATTTACAATATTGAGTAAATTAAGAGCTATAAATTTTGCAAGCTAGATGATGATTATGAATCCACAGATCCAAGAAGCACAAATCCCAAACACAAACATAAATCAATAGGTATTTTATAGTCAAACTGCTGAAAAGAGTAATAAAGAGAAACATCTTAAAAGCAGCCAAATAAAACATATTACCTACAGAGGAACAGAAGTCAGAATGACAGCAAGCCATGTAAATCTATATAAGCTAGATGACAGTAGAAAAACTTACTTAACCACTCAGGGGAACATTTTCTAAAATTCTAAAATCCTATAGACGATGCAACAAACACTATCCTTCAGAAACAACAGTGAACTAAAAACTTTTTTAGTAAAAAAGCTAAAACAACAATGAACTCCAGGTACCCACCACAACGCCCTGGCTATTTTTTGTTGCAGTTGTCACTTGTTTAGCAGGCCCAGGCCAGGCTGGAACACACCAACCTTGGTGTATGTGGCTGGCACCAAAACCACTAAGCTACGAGCACTGAGCCTGAACTAAAAACTTTTTCAAACAAATGATAAATGAATTCTTCACTAACAAATCTTCATTACAAGTGAAGGAAATTTCTCAAACAAAAGAAGGTGATACCCAACAAAAACCTGTGCGAGCAATTGAAAAAAGTGATGGAACCAAGATTTATGTGCATAAATATATAAGGCTTTTTACTTCACTTTTACATTTCATCACAAGATAAAAAACAGTGTTCATAATCCATGAAAATTAACATGTATAACAGTAATAGTTCAAAACACAAAACAGAAAAAAATGAAAATAAAATGTACTTAATTAAAATTGCACATAAATGGGCGGCGCGTGTAGCTCAGTGGGTAGGGCACCAGCCCAATGTACCAAGGGTGGCAGGTTCAAACCCAGCCCTTGCCAGCTAATACAACAGTGACAATTGCAACAAAAATAGCCAGGTGTTGTGGCAGGTGCCCATAGTCCCAGCTACTCAGGAGGCTGAGGCAAGAAAATGGCTTAAGCCCAAGAGTTGGAGGCTGCTGTGAGCTGTGACGCCACAGCTCTACCAAGGGTGACAAAATGAGACTCTGTCTTCCCCCCCCCCAAAAAAAAAAAAAAAATTGCACACAAACTTTATGGACACCCTGTATTACAGTTGTGTACTCTGACATATTTAAAAAGATATCAGGAGGACATCCATCCTTGCAGCTTTGGGAGACAAGAGGCAGAAGGATCACTTCAAACCAAGAGGCAGAAGGATCACTTCAAACCAGGAGTTCAAGACCAGCCTGGGCAACATAGTGAGACCCTGTCTCTTTTTAAAAAAAAAAAAAAAAAAAAAAAAAATTTTTTTTTAATCAGCCAGCATGTACTGCCTGTACTCCTAACTACTAAGGAAGGCTAAAGCAGGATGATTGAGTAAGCCAAAGAGACTGAGGCTGCAGTGAACTATGATCACACCACTGCACTCCACACTGCACGGCAGAGTATGTCTTTTTATATAAAAAAAGTGCAGTGGCTCATACCTGTAATCCTAGCACTTTGGGAGTGCAGAGGTAGGTGGATTGCTTGAGCTCAGGAGTTCGAGACAAGCCTGACCAAGAGCAAGATGCCATGTCTTCTAAAAACAGAAAAATTGGGAGGCACCTGTGGCTCAGTGAGTAGGGCACCAGCCCCATATATCAAGGGTGGTGGGTTCAAACCTGGCCCCAGCCAAACTGCAACAAAAAATAGCCAGGCATTGTGGCAGCACCCATAGTCCCAGCTACTCGGGAGGCTGAGGCAAGAGAATCGCCTAAGCCTAAGAGCTGGAGGTTGCTGTGAGCTGTGATGCAACAGCACTCTACAGAGGGCGAGAGAGTGAGACTCTGTCTCTTTAAAAAAAAAAAAAACTAAGTAGGCATAGTGGCACAGATCTGTAGTCCTACCTACTCAGGAGGCTAAGGCAAGAGGATTGCTCAAGTCCAAGATTTGCATTGCTGTAGGCTATGGCGCCACAGCACTCTAACGAGGGTGACAAAGTCAAACTGTCTCAAGAAAAAAAAAAATTCATAAAACTTTTATTTCAAAAAAAAATCATAAAACTATTTTATTTTAAAAACACTTGAAAATATATAGCTTTGTAGCCAAATGAAGATAAAATAAAACTCTAAGAAATATTCTATTAGTCCCAGAAAAAAGACAGAAAAGGAAAAAAGGAAACAATGAAAACAATGGGACAAACAGAACAGTTGCAAAACAAAGAGCTAGAAGATAGATTTAAGCCAATCCACATCTATAATTATGTTAAGCACTAGTGGCCTCAAGACTACATTAGAAAATGGATTATCAGGCGGCGCCTGTGGCTCAAAGGAGTAGGGCACCAGCCCCATATGCCAGAGGTGGCGGGTTCAAACCCAGTCCTGGCCAAACACTGCAAAAAAATTTTAAAAAAAGAAAGAAAGAAAATGGATTATCAAATGAAATTTTAAAAAACAAGGCCCAACTATATGCCGTCTATAAAATACACACTTTAAAAGTGTTTTCACACAAACAGGTAAAAGACATAACATGACAATACCAATCAAAAAAAGGCTAGCTGGGCACAATGGCTCAGGTCCATAATCCCAAAACTTTGAGTGGCCAAAGCAGGAGAAAGATCACTTGATTCCAGGAGTTCAAGACCAACCTGAGCAACATAGGAAGAACCTATCTCTACAAAAAATAAAAGAATAAAATCAGTTGGGTGTAGTGGCCACACCTGTAGCTACTTAGGAGGCTGAAACAGGAGGACTGCTTAAGGCCCAGAGTCTCAGGTTGCTGTGTTCTATGTGATTGGGTCACTGTACTCTATCCTGGACAACAGAGCCAGACTCTGTTTCTCTCAAGAGACAGAAAAAAAATAAAAACAAAGCTAGAGTGACTAAATTATTAGAGAAAAAAAGATTTCAGAACAAGAAATACAATGACAGCAGCACCCGTATGCTCAGTGTGTAGGGAGCCGGCCACATACACTGAAGCTGGCAGGTTCAAGCCTTGCCCAGAGCCTCCTAAAGCAACGACAACTGTAACCAAAAAAAAAAAAAAAATAGCTGGGTGTTGTGGCGAGCACCTATAGTCCCAGGTACTTGGGAGGCTGAGGCAAGAGAATCACTTAAGCCTAAGAATTTGAGGTTGCTGTGAGATGGTGACACTATAGCACTCTACCCAGGGCTGACACATTGAGACTCTGTCTCCAAGAAAAAAAAAAAAAAAAAGAAAAGAAAAAGAATGAAAGAGAAATACCATGACTAAAAATGTAAATGTCATAATGATAAAAGTAACAAAGGCAGCGCCTGTGGCTCAAAGATGTAGGGCGCCGGACCCATATACCAATCCAAACCTGGCCCCCAACAAAAAATTGCAAAAAAAAAAAAAAAAAAAAAAAAACCAACTCAAATTAAGACACAAAAGACCTAGCATTACCACTATCCACCAATCAAGTGGGCCTAACTGATTTATAAAACACTTGGCCCAATGACCTCATCACTTGAGCTTAGGAGTATGAAACTAGCCTCAGCAAAAATAAGACCCCCATCTCTAGGCTCAGCACCTATGGCTCAAGTGGCTAAGGTGCCAGCCACATACACCTGAGCTGGCGGATTCAAATCTAGCACAGGCCCGCCAAACAACGATGGCTGCAACCAAAAAATAGCCAGGCATTGTGGCAAGTGCCTGTACTCCCAGCTACTTGGGAGGCGGAGGCAGCAGAATCCCTTGAGCCCAGGAGCTGGAGGTTGCTGTGAGCTGTGATGCCACAGCACTCTAACCAGGGCGACAGCTTGAGGCTCTGTCTCAAAAATAAAAAAATAAAAAAATAAAAGGTAGGCGTCATGGCAGTCACTTGTAGTCCCAACTACTCAGGAGGATAAGGCAAGAGGATTACTTGAACCCAAGAGTCTGAGGTTGCTGTGACACCATGGCACTCTATCCAAGATAAGAGTGAGACTCTGACTCAAAAAAAGATAAAAATTAAAGAAAAACAACAAAATACTAACGATGCTTCTTTGAAAACATATTGCTAGACTGCCAACTAAAATGATCAGGAAAGAGGAAAACACAAACCACCAATATAAAAAATGAAAGAAGATTGTCACTAGAGGCATGCATAGTAAAAGGACAATATAGAAATACTATAAATAATTTTATGCCAATAAAACTTAGTTCCTTAGCACAATTACAAAAACTGACTCAAGATTAGAAATACAGACTCCACGCCCGTAGCACAGTGGTTACCATGTTTGGCCACATGCACTGAGGCTGACAGATTCGAACCCAGCCTGGACCAGCTCAACAGTGACAATTGTAACAACAACAATAAAAATAGCTGGGCATTGAGGCAGGCGCCTATAGCCCCTGCTACTTGGGAGGCTGAGGCAAGAGAATTGCTTAAGCCCAAGAGTTTGAGGTTGCTGTGCGCTACAGCACTCTCTTGAAGGTAGTAACAAAGTGAGAATGTCTCAACAACAACAAGAAGAAAAAAAGATTAGAAAAGATTAGAAATAGAAAATCTGAATAACTTAACATCTGTTAGGAAAATTGGATTTGGGCTAGGCACCCGTATCTCAGTGGTTAGGGCACCAGCCACATACACCAGGTTTGAACCCAGCCTGAGCCTACAAAACAATGCCAACTAAAACAACAACCAAAAAAAAAAAAAAAGACAGCCAGGCATTGTGGAGGGCAGCTGTAGTCCCAGCTACTTGGGAGACTGAGGTAAGAGGATTGCTTTGAGCCCAAGAGTTTGAAGTTGCTGTGAGCTATGACACCAGGGCACTCTTTTAGGGGAGATAATGTGAGACTACGCCTCAAAAAAAAAAAAAAAAAAAACTGGTCTCAAAGTGACATTTATACACCCATTTCACGACACCATTATTCACAAGAGCTCAAATGTGGAAGCAACCAAGGTGTCCATCAATGAATAAGCAAAATGTGGTATGACCTAAAATGGAATATTGAGCAACCTTAACCAGGAAGGAAATTCTGACATGTGCTATACTACAACACAAATGAACCTTGAGGACAATCTTCTAAGTGAAATAAACAAGTCACAAAAAGACACTGAATGATTCCACTTACATAAGGTACTGAGAGTGTCAAAAACAGCGGCAAACAATGGAATGGTGGTTGCAGAGCTGAGAAAAGGAAGAAATGGTGGTTCCTAGGCTTTTTTTCTTTTTTGAGACAGAGGCTTACTCTGTTGCCCAGAGTACCATAGTATCAACTTCACTCACGGCAACCTCAAACTCCTGGGCTCAAGCAATCCTCCTACCTCAGCCTCCCAAGTAACTGGACTACGGGTGCCCACCATAACACCGGGCTAAATTTTTTCTATTTTTAGTAGAAACAGGGACTCTCTCTTCCTCAGGCTAGCCTCAAACTCCTGAGCACATGCCATCCTCCGTCCTTGGCCTCCTAGAGTGCTAGGATTATAGGCATGAGCCACCACACCTAGGTGGAGATTTACTATTTAATAGGCAGATACACAATACACAACAGAATCAAAGCACATCACTACAAAAAATATTCACATCACATACCTTGAGTTTTACAAGGTATTTTGTTTTGTTTTTGTTGTTGTTTTCTTTTCTTAGAGCTTTGCAAGATAAAGTTATGAGATGAATGACAGTGACACACACACTATGAAAATATCTAAAACCACTAAACTATATGCTTAAAAATGACTAAGATGGTAAATCTTACATTTATTTTACAACTCTTAAAAAAAAAAGGAAATCAAAGTTCCAGTTCTTTAGAAAGATCAGTAAAATAGACAAATCACTAGCAAAACTAATTTTTTAAAAACAGAAGATACAAATTACAAATACCAGGGACTGCTACAATGTGAATGTGGTTTGTCCCTAACAAAACTCATGTTGAGGCTTGATCCCCAAAGTGGCAGTGTTTGGGGGTGGTGCCTTTAATAGGTGGTTAGGTGGTTATAAGATTAGTTACCCAAGAGCGGGCTGCAGTAAGGTGAGGCTGCCTCTCATGTTTGGTCTTTCTTTGCACACACCAGCTTCCCCTCCACTTCTCTGTTATCTTGTGACACTGCACAAGGCTCTCACCAGAATCCAACCAGATCAGTCCTCCAATCCCCTTCTAACCTTCATGGTTAAATAAATCTCTTTTCCATATAAATAACCCAGTGTTAGGTATTTTGTCATAGCAACAAAAAACAAACCAAGAATGAAAGAGGGGGTTTCATTACAGACCTCACTGACCTTAAAATGACAATTAAGAACTTCATACACATAAGTTTGACATCTTCAGATGAAAGTGACTAATTGACAAAAATGACAAAATCTAAAACTCACCCAATGTGAAATGGGTAACCTGAACAGCTTTATAACTCTTACTAAAAACTATACTAAAGGAAACTGAATTTATAGCATAAAACAATTTCCAGGCCCAGCTGCTTTCACTGCCTAATTCTACCTAAAATTTTAAGATGACACCAATTTTATACAATCTCTTCCCCAAAAATAGAAGAGAAAATGCTTTTCCCCTCATTTAATGGGGTCAACATTATCCTGATACCAAAACCAGACAAAAATAGAAGACACAAAACTACAGACTAATATTCCAAGTCAACATACACACACAAAAAAACATATATTAGCAAATCAAACTGAGAAACATGAAAAGAATAAACCCCAATATGAAGTTCATCCCAGGAATGTAACATTTGTTCAATACTTAAAAAAAGAAAAAAAAAAAAGTTGGCTCGGCACCTATAGCTCAGCAGCTAGGGCACCAGCCACATACACCAACGCTGGCGGGTTCGGACCCAGCCCAGGCCTGCTAAACAACGACAACCACAACAAAAAATAGCCAGGAGTTTGTAAGCGGCGCCTGTAGTCCCAGCTACTTGGGAGGCTGAGGCAGAACTGAATTTATAAATAATGTGTATATTCTGATTGTTCCACCAACTGGCCATTACCCATTTCTCTCCCTACCCCTCAGGCCTCCCCAGTATCTGAGACAATATTTGAAATTCAGCAAATTAATGATCCTACAGTGGCCTTGAAGAATTCAAGTGAAAGGAATAGTCACATCTCTCTCACTTCAAATCAAAAGGTAGGTGTGATCAAGCTTAACGGGAAAGGTAAGCTGAAAGCCAAAACAGGTGAAAGCTAGGCCTATTAAACCAATTAGCCAAGTTGTTAATGCAAAGGGAACAGTCTTGAAGGAAATTAAAAGTCCTCCTCAAATTAATTATCAGAATGATAAATTGAAACAACAGCCTTATTTCTGATATAGAAAAAGTTTTACTGGCCTTCACAAAGATCAGCCACAACATTCCCTTAAACCAAAACCTAATCCAGACCAAGGCCCTAACTCTAGCACACTTGAACCTATGGTTTAATTTCCACAGCACACTTAAATTATGTTGATGAAAAAAAGTAAAAAGAATACACTTACTGTGCTTTGAACTTCTTTCAAAGATAATTAACGATCTTTAAAAATTTCTGCAGCACACCTAAGATCCTCTCATAGCACAGTGTGCCATGGCATACCAGTTGAAAATCACTGCTCTAACTCTTCAATCCTAGGGAAGCTGCACAAGAAGAGTTGGAAAAAAGCAGAAGCTAGTTCACAGAGCTGAAGGAAAAATACAGTCTGTATAACATACAAGTGCAGGATGAGGCAGCAATTCTTGACGCAGAAGCTGCAGTAAATTATCCAGAAGATTTAGCTTTTACAATTGATGAAGATGGCTACACTTCAACAGATATTCAGTGTAGATCAGTCTTATATTGGAAGATCCATCTAGGACTTTCACGGCTAGAGATAAATCAATGTTCAACCTCAAAACTGTAAAGGACAGGTTGACTCTTATGTCAGGAGCTAACAGAGCTAGCCAATGCTCATTTACCATCAAAAAAATCCCAGGACCTTTAAGACTTAACCTAAATCTAATTTGTCTGTGTCCTAGAAATGAAATAACAAAACCCAGATGGCTTACTGAATATTTTAAGCCCACTGTTGAGACGTACTGCTCAGAATAAAAGATTTCCTTTCAAATATAAATGATCACCAGGTACAGTGACTCACACCTATAATCCTAGCACTCTGGAAGGCTGAGGCAGGTGGATCGCCAAACCCCTGGAGTTCGAGACCGGCCTAAGCAAAAGGAGACCCCCATCTCTACCCAAAATAGAGAAAGTAGCCAGGTATGGTAGTAGCAAGCACCTATAGTCCCAGTTGCTTGGGGTGCTGAGAAAAGAAGATAACTTGAGCCGAAGAGATTGAGGGTACTGTGAGCTATGACACAATGGCATTCTACCTAGGGCACAGAGTAAGACGTCTTTAAAAAAAAAAAATGAATGATCACTGAAAATGCACTCTTGTCACCCAAGAGCTCTAATGGATAAATACAAGGAAGATTAATATCACTTTCAGGCCTGCCAACACAACAACCATTCTGCAGTCCCTGGTTCAAAGAGCAATTTTAACATTCAAGTTTTATTATTCAGGAAATATTTCACAAGGCCATAGATGTTTTAGATAGTGATTCCTAGGATGGATCTGGGCAAACTAAAACTGAAAACCTTCTAAAAAGAATTCACTGAGGGTGGCACCTGTAGCTCAAGGGGTAGGGCGCCAGCCCCATATGCCAAAAGTGGCGGGTTCAGACCCAGCCCTGGCCAAAAACTGCAAAAAAAAAAAAAAAAAAAAGAAGAAGAAGAATTCACTGGCTGAGCACCTGTGGCTCAAGCAGCTAAGGCACCATTGTTGTGAGCTGTGATGCCACAGCACTCTACGCTGGGTGACAGCTTGAGGCTCTGCTTCAAAAAAAAAAAAAAAATTCACTATTTCAGATACCATTAAAAACATTCATAGAAGGGGGTCAAATTACCAACATTTAACAGAAATTTAAAAGAAGTTGATTCCATTCCCCATGGATAACATATGGGGTTCAATACTTCAGGGGACGAAGAAACTGCAGATGTGGAAGGAACAGCAAGAAAACTAGAATTAGAAATGGAGCCAGAAGATATGACAGAATTACTTTCACCTCATGATAAAATACGAACAAATGCACAAAGAAAGTGGCTTCTTGAGATGGAACCCACTCCTGGTGAAGATGTTGTGAACACTGTTGAAATGAAAACAAAGGATTCAAAATATTCCCAAAAACTTAGTTAATAAATCAGTAACAGGGTTTGAGAGGACTGATTCCAATTTTGGAAAGACGTTCCACGGTGGGTAAAAGTGCTATCGATCAGCATCACATGCTATAAAGAAATCTTTCATGAAGGAAGAGTCAGTTGATGACAGCTTCATTGCTGTCTTTTACGAAACTGATAAAGCCAACTTCTTGATGGGAAGCTGGATGTCTGGTCTGGGATGTTCTACATGCGGAATTCACTCATTGGATAACAAGTTGCAAAAGTCCTGTTAATACTAACATTCTATAATACTATGTGTTAAATATACACTCATGATCAAGTAGTAAGGTCTTTTTAAATTTTTTTATTATGAAACATAAAAATGTAGGATTAATTTGCTATAAGTGGGTAATAGTTGAAAATGCAAGATAGTAACATGGAGGGTTTTAATATAAGTCTCTCTACTTTAACACAAGGTAAAAATGCAAAAGGACTTGAATAGACATTTCTCACAAGCAGAGATACAAATGCCTAATAGGATTATTTTTAAAATGCTTAATACTGGGCGCCAGCCCCATATACCAAGGGTAGCTGGTTCAAACCCGGCCCAAACCAAACTTCAACAACAACAACAACAACAACAACAACAAAAAAAAAAAAAAAAAAAAAAAAAAAGCCGGGCATTGTGGCGGGCACCTGTAGTCCTAGCTACTTGGGAGTCTGAGGCAAGAGAATCGCCTAAGCCTAAGAGCTAGAGATTCTTGTGAGCTATGATGCCACAGCACTCTATCCTGAGTGACAAAGTGAGGCTCTGGCTCTTTATAAAAAAAAAAAAAAAAAGATAGAAAAAAAGAATGCTTAATATCACTAATCATCATAGAAATGCCAATAAAAATCACAATGAGATATTACCTCACACCTCTTAGAACAGCTATGATCAGAAAGGACAGCAAAGGCTCAATGCCTGTGCTCAGTGGGTAGGGCGCCAGCCACATACACCAGGGCTGGCGAGTTCAAAACAGGCCAAGGCCAGCTAAACAACAATGATAACAACAACAAAAACTGGGCACCTGTAGTCCCAGCTACTTGGGAGGCTGAGGCAAGAGAATTGCTTAAGCCCCAAGAGTTTGAGGTTGCTGCAAGCTATGATGCCAAGGTACTCAACCAAGGACGACATAGTGAAACTGTCTCAAAAAAAGGGGGATGAGGGGGTAGAAAGGTGCAAGTGCTTCCCACCTATAAACCCAGCTGTTGGGAAGCTGTGGCAGGAAGATCACTTGAGGCCAGGAGTTCAAGACCAGCCTGGGCAACAAAAGAAAGATCTAAATCAAAGAAACTAAAAAAATTAGCCAAGATTAGTGGCATATGCCTATAGTCCTAGCTACTAAGGCAAGAGAATCACTTATGAGACTAATACTTAGAGGCTGCAGTAGTATGAGCTGGGTAACAAAAAGAGACCCTGTCTATGGGGAGAAAAAAACAAAAAGCAAAGATAACATGTGTTGGCAAAAATGTGAAAAAAAAGAAAACTCTTACATATTTGGGGGGAGAATATAAACTAGCACAGCCATTATGCAGAACAGTAAGGAGGCTCCTCACAAAACTAAAAATTGAATTACCACATTATCTAGCACTGTCACAACTGCTAAATATCCCAAAGAATCAAATTCGCTGTACTGGCTCAGCACCTGTGGCTCAAGAGGCTAAGGCTCCAGCCACATACACCGAGCTGGCAGGTTCAAATCTAGCCAAAGCCCACCAAACAACAATGACGGCTGCAACCAAAATATAGCCGGGCATTGTGGCAGGTGCCTATAGTCCCAGTTACTTGGGAGGCAAAGGCAGGAGACTCGCTTGAGCCCAGGAGGTAGAGGATGCTGTGAGCTGTGATGCCACAGCACTCTACCCAGGGTGACAGCTTGAGGCTGTGTCTCAAAAAATAAATGAATAAAAATAAAAATTAAATAAATAAATAGATTCGCTGTACTGAAGAGACATCCGCACTTAATGTTCAGCACAGCATTACTCATGGCAACCACCCTAAATGTCCATCAGCGGTTGAATGGATAAAGGAAATGTGGCATATACACACTGACATACTATTTAGCCTCTAAAAAGATACGAGATTCTGTGATTTGCAACAACACAGATAAAACACAGAAGATAGTATGCTCGGTGAAATAAACCAGACACAGAAAGGTAAATATTGCATAATCTTACTTATATGAGGAATCTAACAAAGGCAAACTTACACAAATAGAGTTGGTTACTGCAGGCTGGGGAAAAGGTGGGGTATAGTAGGCATAAGAAGACATTAGCCAAAGGATACAAAGGAAGTTTCACAATACCTAGTACAATTTAATGGGGGGGGGGGGACAGGTTTTAGCCGGGGCTGGGTTTGAAGCCACCACCTCCGGCATGTGGGGCCGGCGCCCTACCCCTTTGAGCCACAGGAGCCGCCCTACAATGTAATTGTTTTTTTTTTTTTTTTTTTTTTGTTTTTTTTTTTTTTTTTTTTTTTGCACGGGGCTGGGTTTGAATCCGCCACCTCCAGCATATGGGGGGCCAGCAGCCTACTCCTTTGAGCCACAGGCATAGCCCTGGGAGAAATAAATTTTTTAGATCTGTTGTACAACATGGTGATCACAGTTAATAATAGAGTATTATATATATCAAAATTGCTGAAAGAAGATATTTTAAATGGTCATACTTACAAAACACGTACGTGAAGTGACAGATACATTAATTAGCTTAACAAAATCAATCCACAATATTGCATCCCATAAATACATGTAATTATGTCAATTAAAAACAAAATTTTAAAAGTATCACAAGAACGGAAAAGCAAATATCCAACGTACTCAATACAATATGAAACCAGTAGATGATCTAATACACGCCCATGTAGGGGAAAAGCTCACTTCAATTCAAGTTGAGAGGAGGGGCACAGCGAGGGGAGGAGATTAGTGTGCTCCCGCTTAATGGGCACAATGTAAGGATACTGGCACACCTTATGGGTATGGGATGAGACTACAAGAGGGACTCTACCTAACGTGAAAATATTGTAACCTAGTTGTTTATACCCTTACATTAACCTGAAATAAAAAATAATTTTTAAAAATATTTTAAATAAAAAAAAAGAATATAAAAGTTTAGAAAAATACTTCAATCAAGGTGGACAGTTAGGATTTCAGACCGGGAAATGGAAAAGGGATGAGTAGAAAAAAGAAGGAGGGGTATCAAGAATGATTTGGGCAGGTAGAGGTGAGAGTAAAATTCAGCCGTGTTCAGAGGGAACAAATGAAAGTATTCAAAGACAGACCCAGGATATGGAAAGGACTTGAATCCCCAGCTAAATAAATTGAATATAATTCATCAGAGGGGCTCTGAAAGTTTTACAGCAAAAAACATTAGGATCACTTATACACCAGGAAAAAAACAGCCTCATCAGTTTAAAAATCCAGATTAGAAAATGAGATCTCAAAGACCTAGTCGATGGACATCCCATTTCTGTTGAAAAGCAACTTGCATACTCAGTCACCAAGTTTTATTATGTTTTTAATTCACAGCCAAATCTTATTCATTTTTTCAACCATTATTTTTCTGACTGTGTGTTGGGTACTGTGCTACTAAGCATGTCAATAATGTTCACTTAGTGGTAGTGATCCAGTCAAAACAGTGGTTCTAACTGGGAAGAGGGAGCAATTTTTGCCTACCCCTAGAGGACATTTGATAATGTCTAAATGCATTTGGGGGGGAGGTGCTACTGGATAGAGGCCAGGAATGCTGCTAAATACCCTACACTGACCTCCCAGGACAATGTTTCCCACAAGGGAATTCACTAGCCAAAAATGCCAATGGCACAGCACATTTTAGTCCCTCTTCCCTACTAATTGTTAAAAAATGTTAGTTCCATTTTCTCCTATTTCTATTTTACAATATAGGCTTTACAATATCATTTCAAATGTACAACATTTTAATAATTTGGGAAGTGGATCCAAAGGTATCACATGAATCTTGAGGTTTAGTTTTTTTTTAAAGTATGAGCTATATTTATAATAACTTTTAGAAGGCCAAGCACAGCGGCTCACACCTGTAATTCCAGCACTTGGGGAGGCAGAGGCTATAATGACACCAGTGCACTCCAGCCAGCGTTACAAAGCAAGACCCTGCCTTTAAACATTTAAAACAAAAAAAAGAGCAAACTTTTAGAAACAAAACTGTCTTCCCCTTCTGACATCTATTATTCTCAAAACTCAGGCTAAAAGCTTCAAGAAATGGTTGATTATTCCTTTTATCCTGAGGTCCTTGTAACAGTTAACCACCACATTTTGCCGGTTCTTTCCACATGCATCCTTTTCTACTCCAAGTACCACCATTGAAACATCTGACTGTTTCTCTGCAGCTGAGTTTCGGTGTGCACTTTCCTCCCTCCCAAGCTATCCTACTAATGCTGTATTTTTCACTTGCTCAAAAATCCCTAAGGTCGGCAGCACCCATAGCACTGTGGTTACAGTGCTAGCCAAGTACATGGAGGTGGGAGGGTTTGAGTCCAGTTCAGGCCCACTAAACAACAATAACAAAAATGCAACAAAAAAATAGCCCAACATTGTGGCGGGCGCTGTAGTCCCAGCTACTTGGGAGGCTGAGGCAAGAGAAATCTCTTAAGTGGTGACCCCACAGCACTTTACCCAGGGTGACAGCTTGAGGCTCTGTCTCAAAAAAAATAAAAATAAAAATAAAAAATAAAAGATCACAATCCCCAGAACTGGCAAAGAGCAGACAGGTAAGCAGATAAATTCATATATTATTGGCAAGACTATAAATTGGTAAAATTATCCTATAGTGATATTTGCCAATATTAAGTCTTTAGAAGGGCAGCATCTGTAGCTCAAGGAATAGAGCACCAGCCCCAAATACCAGAGGTGGCAGGTTCAAATCCGGCCCTTGCCAAAAACTGCAAAAAATAAAAAATAATAAAAATAATAAAAGTCTTTGGAATCTGCATACCCTTTAGCACAGGAATTCAACTTGGGAATTTATAATAAGCAAACAATAAAGGGTACAAAGGTTTAGCTATAAACATATTCATCTGTGTACTGTTTTTAACTCTCAAAGACTGAGAAAACTTCCTTATCAACAAGAAAAAACTATTCATATGAATCATTTATATAAACAACAAAATACTCTGCAGCAGGCTCAGAGCCTATAGCTCAGCAGCTAGAGCGCCAGACACATATACCAGAGCTGGTGGGTTTGAATCCAGCCTGGTCCTGCCGAACAACAATAACAACTACAACCAAAAGAATAGCCAGATGTTGTGGGGGGCGCGTGTAGTCCCAGCTACTTGGGAGGCTAAGGCAAGAGAATCTCTTAAGCCCAAGAGTTTGTAGTTGCTGTGAACTGTGACGCTGTGGCACTTTACACAGGGTTACAGCTTGAGACCCTTGTCTCAGGAAGAAAAAAAAAAACTCTGCAGCTACTAAAATATTACAGGACAGTATAAAGGCTATTGCCATAGTGAAAAAATGCAAACATAATTCCATACCTTGTTTCACATACTTTTTTCTATTTTCATGTTTTCCACACATGTATATTACTGTATATGCTAAAGTATAAGCCGAGATTTTTCAGCACAAAATTTGTGCCGAAAACCCCAAACTCGGCTTATACTCGGGTCATACAGGTTGATTCGGTGCGCGCGCACCTAATCAAATGCACGTAGTCTCCAGTCGTCTTCTGCCGTATGCTTCAGGGGGCGGTTTTCTGCACTTTATTTAAAGTTTTAAGGTTGTTGTTGCTAGTTTACAGTTTTTCTTTAGCCATAAATATTGAAAAGCATTTAACCTACTGATTCCTCAATTATTGTAATTGTTTTGGGTATATATTTTTATTTTTGAAATTTACCAGTGGCTGCTGCATT
>CAUYPK010123828.1:0-52688 GCA_963574355.1 Loris lydekkerianus | reverse complement strand
TTTTTTTTTTTTTTTAATTGTGTTTTAAAATAAATTCCCAAAAGGCTTTTTGGTGTAATTTAAATTTTTTTAAATTAAATATTTAAATGTTGTAAATTTTTTTTTTTTATTTTTTTGTATTTTTTTTTTTTTTTTTTTTTTTTTTTTTTTTTTTTGAGATAGAGTCTCAAGCTGTTGCCCTGGGTAGAGTGCTATGGTGTCACAGCCCACAGAAACCTCAAACTCTTGGGCTTAAGCAATTCTCTCTTGCCTCGGCCTCCCCAAGTAGCTGGGATTGCAAGGTGCCTGCCACAATGCCTGGCTATTTTTTGTTGCAGTTGTCACTGTTGTTCAACTGGCCCGGGCCCGGCTCGAACCTGCCAGTCTTGGTGTATGTGGCTGGTGCCGTAACCACTGTGCTATGGCGCTGAGCCTATTTGAAAATTTTAAATTAAATACGACCTAAGGTAAATGAAAAACATGGGAGAAAATCAGGATTGCTGATTTTATAAAATTAATGTAAATATTGGGTTCTATGTAAATCTGGCCCTATCGACATGTATCTGTTATCAAGTTGAGCACATTTCCTGCCTTGTTCCTATCTGAGCTCTAGCCACATAACCATGTGTGTCTTTTCTTCTTTCTGAGATGACAATCTTTGTACTTTGCCAGTTTGCCTGTCAAAGTCCTCATGTATACGTCAGAGCTCTGTTTAGTCTGTATCACATTAAGCTCTGTTTAAATGTCTGAGGCTGATGGTTTAGGCCTCTACTCTGGGAGGCGGGAGGCTAGGGTGGGTGTAGATTGCCTGAGCTCAGGAGTTCAAGACCTGAGCTGGAGCGAGACCCTGCCTGTAAAAATAGTGGGGCTTTGTGGTGGATGCCTGTAGTCCCAGCTACTTGGGAGGCTGAGGCAAGAGGATCACTTGTGCCCAAGAGTTTGAGGTTGCTCTGAACTTTGACACCACAGCACTCTACCAAGGGCAACCAAGTGAGACTCTATCTCAAAAAAAAAAAAAAAAAAAAAAGTCTGTACCACATAGAAGTCTTTTTTAGATCCTCCAAGCTAAAACCAGTGTCATTGTTATGATTGCTTATATTTTGTATGATTGTTTATTAACACATTATCTTCCCCCATTAAACCCTAAATTTTAAGGAGTCACAGTTCTTGTTTTTGTGTCCCTTGCCTCTAGTATAATCCCTGGTGAATAATAACTGCTTAAATAGTTTTTAAATGAAAGTGGGAAAGAGAGGGTGAATTCATTATGAGCTGAGTACTTGGCTAAAAGAAATCTGCCAAAGTACACAGATTTCATTTCAATATCAGAGGTAATCTGGTTTAGCAGTAAAGCAGAAGGGTTGGTGTTCAATCCCAAGAGTCTTTATCAGGATGAATTGGCTATTTAGATTTGTCCTGGGTTTGTTTTTTTTTGTTTGTTTGTTTGTTTGTTTGTTTGTTTGTTTGTTTTTTATTACTACCCACTTCTCTAGAAAACTGATGTAACCTCAAGTGAAAGAAAGTTTATATTTAAGGGTTTTTTCACTGGGTTTTATTTTATAACTAAAATGTGAGATATTTAACACTAGACAGTTTTGTTCCCCTTGCCTCCCATGTTTTATTTCCTCCATCTTTTTAAAATTCAGGAGAATGATGTCATTGAAATTATAGCTGATGATATATGTCTATTCTAATGGATGGACTATTTTAGTTTTACTGTTTAGTGTGGAATTTCTTATGTAATAACACATTTTAGGTTGCAGTTAGGGTTTACATCATTTTATGTATACCACAACCACATGAGACAGATACTGCTGTTATTTTCGGAGATCAGTTTACATGCTTAAGATCACGTAAGTAAATAAAAGTGAGGACTTGCTTTGAAACCTGTTTTCCTTATTTGTTTCACAGTGCCTTTGATCTAGATAGTGAGTATTTACCCTTTTTTTTTTTTTTTTTTTTTTTTAAATGTGACTCAGTAATTTTAAGATTTCATAGTCTATCCTATGGTGACCCTAACTCTTACTCTGGATGCTGCAAATCTGTCAACTGTATATTCTGGATGATCTTAATTTTACTTTATTGGTTTTGTAAATAACCTGGAGATTTCAGAATTTAAGGGTCTCAGAATGTCTTATACACTTGGAAGTAGTACATAACTCTTTGTCAAATAATTTATCTACCAGTTTTTGGTTGAGCAAAGCAGCCTGTGTTACATTAAAAGGAAAGAGCCATGAAAGGTCTGAAATCATATCAAATGAAATTATCACTATTCAGGACCATTTCTTTGTTCTTGCTTTAATGACTTTTTTTTTTTGAGAGAGAGAGAGAGTCCCACTCTGCCACCTGGGCTAGAGTGCAGTGGTGTCACCCTAGCTCACAGCCACCTCAGTCAAACTCCTGGGTTCAAGGCTCAGTTCCTGTAGCTCAGTGCCGGCCACATACACCAGGGCTTGCAGGTTTGAACCCTGCCAAACAACAACGACAACTACAACAACGATAAAAAAACAGCTGGGTGTTGTGGTGGGCACCTGTAGTCCCAGCTACTTGGGAGGCTGACACAAGAGAATTGCTTAAGCCCAAGAGTCTGAGGTTGCTGTGAGCTGTGACACCACACCACTCTACCGAAGGCAACATAATGAGACTCTGTCTCCAGAAAAAAACAGAGAGAGAGAGAGAGAGAGAAAACTCCCAGGTTCAAGCAATCCTCCTGCCTCAGCCTTCCCCAGTAGCTGGGACTACAGCCAAGTGGTACCATACCTGACTAATTTTTCTATTTTTAGTAGAGACGGGCGCCTTGCTTTTGCTCAGGCTGGTCATGAACTTCTAACCTTGGGTGATCCCTTTGCCTTAGCCTCCCAGAGTGCTAGGATTACAGGCATGATCCTCTGTGCCCAGCCTGAGATTTTTTTTTTTTTTTTAATTTTCTACATCAGGAAAGAGACATTCTTAGAATAGGATTAGGTAGCTTAATTACAGGCAGCGTTCATGCCTGGTGTGTGATGTGGTGTTTATGTGGCTCAATGTCTAACTTTTAGTGTTACTTATGAAAAGATGAATAACTTTTGCTATACCATATGTCTGAGAAAAAAGGAAGTATCGACTACTGCTGCCTGTTGCTCTGTGCTCTACTGTCTATGGCTGTGCTTTAGGCATCGAAGATAGAGTTTATAATAGTTCAAAGAGTTGATTTATTAATAATCTCTTTTAAACCCAATGACTACCAATACATTGATAGTAAGGGGTGTTACATTGTAAATCCTTTTCATTTTCTCTGTTGGCATAAATTACATTTCTTAACACTTGTATTTTAGCAGAATTGATCGTGACTATCTCTGAGTTATGTGATTCAGATCATTGCCTCTTATGGTGCAATGACAAGATTGTATCATTGACACTTTTGAGGATTCAGTGTACAATTTCTAATAAAACAGAAGGAGCTTTGTCCCCACACACTTACCAGTGGTTAAATTTACATAAAAGTTCCAGTGTTGATCTGGGTTTTTTGTTGTTGTTGTTTGCTTGCTTGTTTTTTTGTGACAGTCTCAAGCTGTCACCCTGGGTAGAGTGCTGTGGTGTCATAGCTCACAGCAACCTCAAACACTTGGGCTTAAGTGATTCTTTTGCCTCAGTCTCCCAAGGAGCTGGGAGTACAGGCACCTGTCATAACACCTGGCCTTTGAGAGCTTCGATCTCATTCTGGAACCTGCTGATGTTCCTGTTCATGTCGGAGATCTCTGTCTTCATGCACCACAGGTCATCCCCGTGCTTCCCAGCCTGCACCTGCAGCTCCTCCTACTTGGTCTAGTACATGCTCTCAGCCTCAGCCCGGCTGCGGTTGGTGATCTCCTCGTACTGGGCGTGGACCTCAGCAATGACGCTGTCCATGTCCAGGGAGTGGCTGTTGTCCGTGGACAGGTCCACAGACATGTCTGAGATTTGTGACTGCAGCTCACAGGGCTCCTCTTCATAACAGCTACCTGAAGAAGTTGATTTTGTCAGTCACCTCTTCCAGGCAAGACTTCAGTTTCACCTTTGTTCATGTTCGCTTCATCCACATCCTTCTTGATGAGGACAAATTCATCCACCATCTCTGTACGCTTCTTAATCTCCTCATAGTTATTCTTGAAGTCTTCTACCAGCCCCTGCATGTTGCCAAGCTCTGCCTCCAGCTTCAGCTTTTCCTGGCCCAGTGTGTCCAGTTGTCGCTGAAGGTTTTTGATGTAGCTTTCAAACATGCTGTCTGTGTTGCTGCGAGCCATCTGCTGCTGCTGCGGGAGGTTCCACTTGCTCTCTAGCATCTTGTTCTGCTGCTCCAGGAAGTGCACCTTGTCAATGAAGGAGGCAAACTTGTTGAGGGTCTTGATCTCCTCCTGCTTTTGGGTGTACACGGCTTTAGTGTTGGGGTCCACCTCCAGGTTGAGTGGGATCAGCAGGCCCTGGTTCACTGTGACACCTGTGATGCCCCCCATACCTCTGACCCCGGCTGAGCCTCCACCCAGACCCAGGTCGCTGCCCGGGCCCACTGCTGTATGAGTAGCTGCTGAAAACCAGTGGGGCAGAGGTGGACACCTTGTAGGACTTCTGGGTAACCCTGATGGACATGGTGAAGACTGGAGTGGAGGCAGGAGGGCCAAACTAGAGATTTGGGAAGGAGCAAAAATCGGCTTTTAGATTGATCTGTCCTTTTCTAATGAAACATTTTCCATTAACACTATCATTCAAGATGACTTTAAAGAACTAAAAAACTAATTTTTAGCCAACATACAAGTTGAACTCTCTAAATTTGCAAGGGGAAAAAAGTTATTTTCGTTGTATGGTTATATAGAGTGTACAGAGTTTTTTATTTCTAAAAGAAATGGTGTTTTTCTTGGGTACATACAATATTTTCTATTCTTAAATTCAGTAAAACAACCAGTTATAGATAATGTGGTAATAGTTTACTAACCCTGTACAAAGAACTATTTAAGTTCACACAACATAAAAAAAATCTATTTATACAACAAATATTTCTTACATAAACCAATGCTGGCACATACTTGGCAACACTAAAATTTACTAATCATGTGGTTTCATAAAGGCAAATACTAGTACTATATTTTATTGCATTTAGGTGACCAGAAAGCAATTTCTAGGATAAAATTTTAGTGAATTTTTGTATAGCAGACAAGGCCAATTTACCTATAAAAAAGCTTATATAGCGAGGAGAAAAAGAGTTAAAGGAATTCTAACTCATTTGGTAACCACAGTACATGCAATACACATTTTGGTACAAACTGGGATAATGCAAACAGCAAAATCATTTGAAGGCATTCTAGAGTCTTGTTTACACACAGAGTTAAAGCAATTATTTCACTAATTGTTACCATAACTAATTGTTATTGTTACCATAACTAATTGTTACCATAAAATAAGCAACAAGAAAGAGCTGAATGACTTATTAATGTTGGAATTCGTATCACTTTCTTCATGGTTGATCATGAAGAAACCATATCAAACATGTCTGTAGTGTTACATCAGTATCTCTTGTTTTTGAACAGTAATTTATCAGAGTAATAAATTTATAGTATTTTGAATGTTAGGAAGAAATCTACCTTTGCCTCTGATGAGCTAAGTTTCTATCTCTTAATGTTTTTGTTAAGGAAAAATCTGTATGATGTTAAAGTCTTGTTTTTGTGATAACAATCTGCCCTGCCACTAGCATATGGTAGGTAACATCTTCATAACTCATCCCAGACTTGCTAATTGTATATCGCTCCCCTTTACTTAACACCTCAGCTTTCTGCTCATGTTGCTGGTATTTTGTGTGTCATCCTTGTGCAGGGGCCATGCCAATCTTCTCTGTGTCGTTTCAATTTTAGCATATGTGCTGCCGAAGCAAGCACGTTGCTGGTATTTTAAACACAAGATATTCTGTGGACACTTGGGGTGGGTTTTCCATTTTTCATCATTTTATTATGGAATAATAACATGACAACTTTCTACGGGAAATCGCTTATAGTTCTAAAGCATTATGTAACAGATATAAAATAAAACCTGTTCAGAAATTGGGAATTGCCGATATTACCTTAGTGCCACCTTTATTTAGTTTATTAGTAGCTCCCCCAACATGGATCAAGCTCACTTTGTTTTTTTTTTTTTTTTTGAGACAGTCTCACTATGTCACCCTTGGTAGAATGCTGTGGCATCACAGCTCACAGCAACTTCAAACTCTCAGGCTTAAGCTTCTCTTGCCTCAGCCTCCCAAGTAGCTGAGACTACAGGCATTCACCACAATACCCACCTTTTTTTTGTTGTTGTTGCTGTAGTTGTCATTGTTAGTTTTTAGCATACCTGGGCTGGGTTCAAACCTGCGAGCCCCAGTGTATGTGGCTGGCGCCCTAACCGCTGAGCTATGGGCTCTGAGCCATATTTTTGTTGTTGTTGTTGTTTGTTTGTTTGTTTGTTTGTTTTTTTGTTTTTTTTTTTTTTTTGAGAGACCGGGTCTCACTTTGTCACCCTCAGTAGAGTGCGTGGTCTCATAGCTCACGGCAATCTCTTTGGCTCAGGTGATTCTCTTGCCTCAGCCTCCCAACTAGCTGGGACTACAGGTGCCCACCACAACTCCCGGCTAGTTGTTAGAGATGGTGACTTGCTTTAGCCCAGTCTAGTCAAGAGAGCTTAAGCAGTCCACCTGCCCTGGATTATAGGTATGAGCCATCGTACCGGCCTCACTTTAAATTGTTAATGAAGAGAATACCTGTGTAGTAGTCCTACTACTTCTGATCTCAGGAAAGTTTCAACTTTCATTAGTATCGAAGAAAAAAAAGATACTTATCAAAATTTGTATGAACTAAAATATTTTAATTATTTTCTTTTTGTATTTTCAAGCTTCCAATATGGCAAAAAAAGAAACGTTCATTTGGTTAAAATATCTAAACTCAGATAACAAATAGGTTTCATCTTTCCTGCCAATTTGGAGTGCTTGGTGTCCTGGAACACTGTCCTGAGAAGGCTTATGAGCTAAGTTCAGGATCATTGGGAGAGACTGCCAAGATCTTTTTTGTCTACGAATGATGACTCGGAGGAAGTGGCATGAATTTGCCAAGAAATTATCTTTTCCTTGCTTTGGTTTTTATTAAGAAGGTTTTGGCTGGCAACTGTCAGTTTGTAGAACAGATTTGTGAGTAAACTGTAATTAGATTTGTGTCAATTTTATCATCACCTTTTGGCTTCAAATGTCTGTCTTTTACAATACTTGATTCCTCTTATACTGTTTTACTTCCTTGAAGACTCAGGATTTGAAAACAATATAAGGGGCCTATGTGGTTCGTTAAACTTAAGAGTGACTGGAAGAAATTATTTTGAGGTAAATTTATTGAAGAAAGTAGTATCATTGACTGGTGTTGGGATGACCTACTAAGGATACTGTTGGAGTCAGCCAGTGGTGGAGGATAGATGGGTACCTGGTATAGTGGTAACTTGAAGAAATGAAAGGAACGTGAACAACCAAGAGATATTGCAGAACAGGAAGATCGTGAACCTTGAGGGGTAATAAAACTCATTCGAGGTGTAGCTAGCTTTTTCTCTTTTGGGGGAAAGGTCTTTTTATAATTTAAGAATAATCCCTAGGTTTTTTTTTTTTTTTTGTAGATAGAATCTTTGGCACCCTCAGTAGGGTACCATGGTCAAACTCTTGAGCTCAAGTGATCCTCTTGCCTCAGCCAACCAAGTAGCTGGGACTACAGCTGCCCAGCTATTTTTAGAGATGGGGTCTCAGTCTTACTCAGGCTGGTGTACAACTCCTGAGCTCAGGCAATCCAGCTACCTCAGCCTCCCAGAGTGCTGGGATTACAGGCATGAGCCACCGTGCCCGGCCCCCCTAGGTTATTCTTGATATCTTGAGATGCTTTCCTAGATTTGAGCTAGAGCTAGACCTGCAGCCAACATTGAAGCAGACAAATGTACTTAAAAATAATTTCATCTTATACTGGTTCTGTCAAGGTTGGGGAACTACTATTAAATGCCTTGTTTCTATGAAAGGGAAATAATTGGGTTCGGTGCCGTAGCTCATGTGGCTAAGGTGTCAACCACATACACCTGAGCTGGCGGGTTCGAATACAGCCTGGGCCCGCCAAACAATGACAGCTGCAATTAAAAAAAAAAAAAAAAAATAGCTGGGCGTTGTGGCAGGTGCCTGTGTTCCCAGCTAGTTGGGAGGCGGAGGCAGGAGAATCGCTTGAGCCCAGGAGTTGGAGGTAGCTGTGATGCCACGGCACTCTACCCAGGGTGACAGCTTGAGGCTCTGTCTCAAAAAAAGAAAGGGAAATAAGAGATAATACTTTATCACAGTGGTTGATTTGAATGGCTTATGTTTGACCCATACAGAAGTTAACATACAATTGCTAGCTATCCTTGGTCACTTTTCTCCTTTCTTTTTCCTTTTATCCTTTCCCCTTCCCTTTCCTTTCTTTATTCTGGAGGTGGCAGCATCTTCCTCTGTTACCCAGGATTGACTGTAGCGGCAGAGTCACAGCCCACACTCCTGGGCCCAAGTGGTCTACCTGCCTGAGCATCCTGACTGGTTAGGATTTTACAGGCACACACCACTTTGCCTGGCTACTTTAAAAAATGTTTTTGTAGAGACAGGGGCTCGCTGTGTTGTCCACGCTGGTCTTGAACTCATAGGCAAGACCTCCCAAATGCTGGGATTTTAAGCCGTGAGTCATGGCACCTGTTCCCTTGGACTTAATTAATATCCCACAATTAGATATTAACTCATTTCTAACCTGACTGTGGTTTGTTCTCTTTTATTATTGACATTAGGTTATGTTTTGTCCCATTGAGGGATTATGTAAAAGTTCATGTATAATCACTTAAATTTTTTAGGAATGAGTATTTGTATTCTGATTGAAAGTGGGACTAGGAAAAATAATTTTGTTGTAAATTATGCATTATTTTTATTACAGAATATAGTAGGTATCATGTACCCTCTTAATATTTAAAGAACGTTAAAATGTTATCATATTTTTATATTTTTAAAGAGATACCTCTTTAAAAGGAGATATCAACATTACATTGTAAGTAAAGCTAAAGTCTACCTTCTCTATTCCCTTTCCCAGAGAACTGTTACTGGGAATTTGTAGTATTCAATTCTGTATATATTTTGTCTCCTTTCTGTCTCCTTTCGGCATTTTTGATACGTAGTATTGTCACCTTTTTATTTCCATTTTGCATTGTTGACATTTAGTAATAGTAATACATAAAGTAATTGCTGAACAGTATATCATGAGAAGCTTCTATACTACTACTTATGTGTGTCTGCGATGGTACTTATTGTTTATTTTTGTTTTTGATTGTCATCGATACATACAGTTCTAGCTACAGTAATTCTTTTTGTTGCTATAGAAAAATCCATTAAAGGAATAAATTATAGTTTATTTACCTACTTCAGTGGAATTAGATGTAATTAATTTTTAGCTAGTGCTGTGAACTGGTTTCCTCATTAAATGTATATGGTTATGTTCTCAGAAATACAATTTCATAAACATTGGATATACACATTTTAAGTTATTCTTCAAAACTGACGTTGCTAAAAGTGAAAAAATGGTGTTTCCAGTATTTACTGTTATCAGCAATACATGAATTTCTCTTTGCTTTTTTTACCAACTGTTGGTTTTATCATACTTCTAAGTTTTTCCAATCTCCATTTGAAAAAGCATCTTAATATTTTACCTGATGTTAATACTTAAGTTGTAATGAGACTTAACATTTTAAAAATATATTTATGGGTTATTCAGGTTTCTCTTATGCATTTCCTATTTCTATTATCTTTTTTCCTTTTAACCCATTTCTTGGGAGTTCTATATATTCTGATGTTTAATCTTTAGTTTTATGTGTTAATGGCTACCTTCTAAGCAGTAGTTTCCCTTTTAACTTTATTTGGTCTTTTATTATATGTTGAAAATTAGGTGATATTTTTGTGTCTTATTTAAGAAATTCTTCCCTCCTGTAAGTCCTGAAGAAATACTCCTTTTTTTTTTTTAAGTTTAGTGCTTCAGATTTAGCAATTACATCATGAAGAGAGCTAATTTTACTTTTTCCATGTAAAAAAGTACAAAATATTGAATAGTTTAGTCTTTCCCCACTAGTTTGAATGCCATAACTTTTATACATCTAAGTCTAAGTTTCTAGGTCCTCTATATTCTGTTCTGTTGTCTGATTACTGTCTGTCCTACATTGCCTTAATTATCATAACTTCGTAATAAGTTACATTGTCTGACAAATTTTTTCCAAATATCTTGGCATTTGGTTCTTTTTTCCATGTGAAATTTTGGATTTGTTTCTCACCTTCCATTAAAAACCTTGTAGGAAATTTGGGATTTCTTTGAATTTCTAGATGTATGTGCGACTTGCTATCCTTAAAAAAAAATGTATGTTGTCATTTATGTAGATATTTATGCCTTCCAGGTTTTATTTATTATTTTCCCTATATTTTTATGTCATAATAGTTTACATTGGTATATTAAATATTGCTTATTAAAAATGAGTATTTTTCTGGACTGTGTGCAGTGGCTCATGCCTATGATCCTAGCACTCTGGGAGGCTGAGGTGGGATTGCTTGAGCTCAAGAGGTCAAGACCAGCCTGAGCAAGATTGAGACTTGTCTCTACTATAAATAAAAAAATTAGCCAGGCATCATGGTAGGCACCTATAGTCTCAGCTACTCAGGAGGCTGAGGCAAGAGGGATCACTTCAGTCCCCAAGCATTGGAGGTTGCTATGAGCTGTGGCAGTACAGTACTCTTGTCTCAAAAAGAAAAGAAAAAAAAATGCATTTTTTGGCTGGGTGTGATGGCTCACTCCTGTAACTCTAGCACTCAGAGAGGCCAAAGCAGAAGTATTGCTTGAGCTTAGGAGTTTGAGACCCCATCTCTACTAAAAATAGAAAAAATTAGCCAGGTGTGGTGGTACATGTCTGTAGTCTACTGAGGAGGCTGAAGTAGGAGGATCACTTGAGCCTGAGAGTTGCTGTGAGCTAGGCTGATGCTATGGCACTCTAGCCTGGGCAACAGAGTGAAACTATCTAAACTCCCCCTCCCCCCCAAATATATACATATGTATATATTTTTTCTACTTTTCTATTAGTTTATGTTGATATTTACTCAGCACCTTTGCTGAATTCTTGACTAGCTTTAATAATTTATAATGTCTTTTGGATCTTCTGTATAGGTTCTTTATATCTCTCTTATTTTAACATAGAAAATGCTAATATCTCATGAAAAATTTAATATCAGAAAAATAAGTGCCACAGGAATGGGATAACAGGAGGCAGTCCCACTTAATTTGGGAAATACCTATAGGAAGGGTTTTATCCAAGTGTGTCCTATGGGAAGTATATATATGGGTGTGTCTTAGGTCTTTCTTGACACTAGAGTTATATATATAAAGGCCTTGTGAAGTTAAAGTCCACACACTCCCAATTCTCACCCATGGATACTACTGCTGCCCATGGATTTCATTCACTTTATTTCCTTTTAGGAGACGCAGGTCAGAATGGAGATGGGCTGCAGACCGAGCAGCTATTGTCAGCCGCTGGAACTGGCTTCAGGCTCATGTTTCTGACTTGGAATATCGAATTCGGCAGCAAACAGACATTTACAAACAGATACGTGCTAATAAGGTAATTACCCCTTTTTTCTACACCCCTCCCACCTCTTCAGTAACTCTTAACTATTTCATAGTAAATAGTTTAATGATCTGATATAGTGGTTTAGTTTAAGAGCCTGAAACTGCTTAGGGTAGTTCAGAAAACACTGTTAGAATATAATGTTTTTAACAAAACAGTGTGGGTGTCACAAGAGAAAGAGTATATAGTGTAAGGTATTCCTTTAACTGTGTTGTTGATTACATTTGTGGGAAAGTACTATTGAGGGTTTTCATCTTCTTGCAATTTTTCTTAGATGCGTTTTTGTTTTACTGCCAAGCTTCCTTTGATTTCTTATGGAGATACAGGGTTTTCGGTAGGAGATTATTCAGGCAAAATTAGACATTGGTGATTAGAATTTTTATTTTCCTGTGTTCTCTTGTCTGTGGAGGACTGATTGTTACTGCACAGCTTTTGACAGTGGACATTATGCATAGTTTTACTACTTGAAAAGTGTCCTGTAATCAGATTGGAGGTGACTCAAGAAATTTGCATAGAAAACAAATGGATTCAACAAATAATGAGTGCTTACCACATACCAGCACCATTCTCTATAGTCAGGTCACAGTGGTGAACAGAAGTCCCTGCACTCATGGAGCTTCTGTTCTTGCAGAGTATTTTTTTTTTTTTTTCTTACTAGTTTGGTTGAGCTCTGTGACTGACATGACATAGAGGTCTAAATAAAATCTATTGCCCCTAAAAATAAGTACAATCATGCTTTTGTCCTTAGTACTAGTCAAAGCCTTAAGAAAATTGCTATACCATGAACAGTATACATTGTGTTAATTAATAAGCCACAGGATAAAGGTTGATCAACTAACAAGATAAATAAAATCAGGGTTTGAAGTAAAAGTTCTATAGTCTCCTGTATCATTTAAACTTTTATTCCATAAATTCCTGGGCAGGCACAGTAGGTCATGCATATAATGCTAACACATTGGAGTACTGAGGTGAGAGGATGTCTTGAGCTTAGGTGTTTGAGACCAGCTATGGCAACACAGTTGAGACCCTGTCTCTGTAAAAATTTTTAAAAATTAGCTGGTCAGAGTGGTGTATGACTGTGGTCCCAGTTTTGCAGGAGGCTGAAGCAAGAGAATCACTTGAAGCTGCAGTGAGCTGTGATCATGCCACTGCATTCCAGTTTAGGCCACAAGAGTGAAACCCTGTCATTAACAGATACATATACACATATATGTCTGTCTTTTATTCTGTAATTTCCACTGGAGACTTCTTCAAGCTTCGCTCCAAATTCAGTTTACATATAAAGCTCCAAAAGTTTGGTTAAACATATAATTAAGGACACAGTCCTGGGGGCTCAATTTTTTTTGTCCTTAGAAAACAAATTAAATCTCAACTGACTTTGTTAAAAATTAGCTAGAGCAAAAGTGAAAAGTATTCCAGAGGTCATGAATATTTTGTTTTCCTTAGCTCTTCAAAGGAAATTTTAAAGTGAGGTTTGTAGAATGTGAACTGGAATGGTGGACCATATCCATGTGACTGGATATGCCAATCCTGAGGAGGAAAAAAAAACAATCTTTCTCTATCAGGTACACCTTCAGTTTTGGTTTCTAGGTTTTTACAGCCAATAGTTAAGTGGGAATTTCTATATTTGATAACTGGTGTCTTTTAATAACAACTGAGATTAGTACAGTAGTATTTGTAAGTGTTGCTTCGTCTTTTTATATACATTCATAAATATATGTATGTGGGTTTATGTATGTGTATATGTTAGGTTATTTTAGTTCCCTGTTATAAAACTACCACATTTCATAGAACCTAAGATACTGTTGATTGTAAGATGCACCTCTATCCTGCATATCAAAAAGAAATAGTTTCCCCTAAACTAGGAAGTAACAGCAATTATAAGATGCATCTTGATTGTGGTGGTATTAGGTGATTTTGTCATGTATGCATCAGAGTATACTTGACACAAACTGAGATAAAGGTGTAACTTACTGTCCACTTAGGCTATATGGTATATAGCTTATTGCCTGTAGGTTGCACACCTGTACAATGTTTTGCTATACTGACTGCTATAGACAATTATAACACAATGGTAAGTACTTATGTATCTCAACATAACTAAACATAGAAAGTACTGTAAAGATATGGTATAAAAACAAAAAATGGTTACAGTGAATGGGGCTTACAGGACTAGAAGTTGCTCTGGGTGAGTCAGTTAAGTGGTGAGTGAATGTCAAGGCTTAGGACATTACTGTACACTATTACAGATTTTATAAATACTGTACACTTAGTCTACACTAAATTTTCTTTCTTTTTCTTTTTTTTAGATTTTTCTTTCAAAGATAACCTTAGCTTGCAGTAACCTTTTGATATTATAGACTTTTTATTTTACCGTATATACTCGAGTATAAGCCGAGTTTTTGTGCCGAAAACCCCAAACTCGGCTTATACTCAGGTCATACAGGTTATCTGATTAGCTTAACAGGTAATCAAACTAAATCGCAAAGGTTAAAATCCTTCAAAACTGGATTCCTACTCCTCATCATCTGTATGTCCAAACAGAGTGAAGCTGGGATTCTTGTCTCAGGGGCCTGCTCTGCAAGATTGGCTTAGGTTGTGCCACTTGCTTGAAAGGAAGGAAGAAGTCCTTTTGGCCTCAGTATGCTTGTGGTGACAGATGGGACAGCTTGCATGTGGGTGCTTTGCAAAACACCCTTCTCAGCCTCCACTAGCTAGTGTTGCCAGAATAAAAAAGTCAGGCAGATGTGGGTTCTGATAAAAAGGGGGTGACTCACTGGCTCATTAACCAAGAATCTAACTATTATTCTTCACCACCCTCCATAGCACCAATGATGGGTAAGACTCCCAAAGCTGAGGCAACCTAAGACAGGATATGGAGAGGCTGCACGGTGGATTACATTCATAGTACCCAAAGACGGGTAAGATCACTCTGCGTTCAGTCAACCTAAGACAGGGACCAAACCATTGATGTTTGTAACCCCATGACGGGTAAGACTGAAACTGCAAGAGCAGGCAACCTAAGGCAGGGGCTATGTTTTTCCTCCATACAAAAAACAAAAGAGGGAATTGTTGGGCCCTGCCATGTGCCTGAGGCCTAGTGCAACTTCCTGAGCCTGACTAGAAGTAGATCCTTCCAGCTACTTCCATGTAGCAATGACTCATCAAGGCCCAGCCTGAAACTGCCTCTACCTAGATACAGCCAACATGGTACCATGCCATTGGCCCAACCCTGTCACGCACCTCATCCCCTGCCTTCTTTCCCCGCCTCTTCCCTACGCTTTATATAAGCAGCTGCTTGACGCAATAAAGTTGAGTTTCTGCTTAAAAAAAAAGAAAAGAAAGAAATGAAATCAGAAAGGAAGAGCAAAGAGAGGGAAGGAGGGAGGGGAGTGGGGCTTTGGTGTGTGCCACACCTTTTGGGTGCAAGGCACAATTGTAAGAGGGACTTTACCTAAAAAATGCAATCAGTGTAACCTCAATGAATTACTGTACCCTCAATGAGTCCCCAACAATAAAAAATAAAGAAATGGAAAAAAAAACCAAACTACCAGTTACTTTAAGACAAAAAGTTTTCATACAAGATTCTTTCCTGGCTGGGCCCTGTGGCACATGCCTGTAATCACAGCACTCTAGGAGGCTGAGGCAGTAGATTGCTTGAGCTCACCAGTTTGAGACCAGCCTGAGCAAACAGCAAGATCCTGTCTCTACTAAAAACAGAAAAACTGAGGCAAGAGGATCACTTGAGCCCAAGAGTTGGAGGTGGCTGTGAGCTATGATGCTTTAGACTCTTTCCTGTACAAAGTTATTCTCTTTTATTCTTCTTTACCAAAAGTACATTTTTATACTCATGTCTTATCACACATCTCTCTCTCCCCCTACTTACTGATTTTTTAAAGATTTTAACTTCAAACTCAGAAAAAAGGAAAAAGAAGGTTGTATGTAAAGTCTTCGTCAAGCTTCTCTAAAAGTCTGTGATTTTAAAGGAGTTAGACGCTTAATTTAAGATTCTGTCTAAACAGTAGGGGAGAGCAATTAAACTTGGTCTCCCAATGGCAGAGAAATTGTGGAATACTCAGGGGGTTGTATTTTACCTTCTACTTCAGAGATGGAGCCACAAAAGCAGGTCCATTGTCAGAGCCTATGTACAGAGGCAGGCCATACCTAGGGATGATTTCTCTCAGTAGAAAACATGTGACATCTTTGGCTTTTTCACTTTGAGTAGGAAAAGCTTCCTGAGTGAGTACATACAAATACCAGCAGATACTTATTTCTTGTGTTTGGAGGCATTTCAGTGATGTGCACCTGAATTTTTTTTATTTTTTAATTTTTGTTGCAGTTTTTGGCCAGGGCTGGGTTTGAACCCACTGCCTCTGGTATATGGGACCAGCGCCCTACTCCATTGAGCCACAGGCACTGCCCTCCACCTGAGTGTTTTCAAAAGGTGCAGTTCTTACACTTTGAATACTTGGTGGCAAACTGGGGCTTTGTTTGGCATTAAATTGGCTACAGGTGACACATATTTGACTTATTGTTTTTGCCAGGCTTGCTAGATTTTTTTTTTTTGTAGAGATAGTTTCACTTTATTGTCCTCGGTAGAGTGCCGTGGTGTCACACAGCTCACAGCAACCTCTAACTCCCAAGCTTAAGCGATTCTCTTGCCTCAGCCTCCCGAGACTACAGGCGCTAGCCACAATGCGCCGCTATTTTTTTGTTGCAGTTTGGCCGGGGATGGGTTTGAACCTGCCACCCTCGGCATATGGGATCAGTGCCCTACCCACTCAGCCACAGGTGCTGCCCGCTAGATGTTTTATGTAGAAATACTTCCCTAGTAGTTGGCGTGGAGTGTCCTAGATGGTGGACTTATGCACAGCCTGCACAACAGTAGTTCTCAAGAATTCTGGCACAACTATTTTTCCATCTGGTAAATGCATCCAACAATCATTCATGGCAAGTGTTTGCTCTTGTGTTAACCACTTCAATTCCTTTTTAGTGTGTACAGGCCTTACATTTGGGACCCAAGGTAGTGGGGCTGCAAATACACACTGGCTTGCTGCCACCCCGAGTGCTTCTGCATCAGTTTTAGTATTTCCTAAAATATAATAACTTGTTCTTGCCTCTTTTGGTGTCCTTTGCAATGCACCACTGCCACCTTGCTAGGTTTCCACACAGCCTCCAATACGTTTTATTTTTCCTGGCGACACTTGTTTCCAGCTGGGTTTAATAGTCCTTCTTCTCTATACCAAGGGTTCTCAACCTGTGGGTCACGACACCTTTGGGAGGGTCTCCTGCATATCAGATATTTACATTATGATTCATAACAGTAGCAAAATTACAGTTAGGAAGTAGCAGTGAAAATAATTTTATGGTTGGGGGTCACCACAATATGAGGAATGTATTATCAGGAAGGTTGAGAACCACTGCTCTATACAGTGCACCTGCACATGCAGGGTTAAAAAGGCATACTTTGAATCAGTATAAATGTTGACTGAGTTATCCTTACTTAATTTCAGAGCCTTGGTGAGTGCTATAATTTCTATCTTCCTGGCAGATGTCCCAGGCGGAAGCCCTTGAACTTCTATTACTTCTCTGTCCATAACCACTGCATGTCCTGCCTTTTGATGACCAAAGGCATCTATAAAACTGCTACCATCCACAAATGAAGTCCAACCTGGTTTTGTCCAGGGCTCATCCCATAAATCTGGGCGGCTGGAATAGACTTGCTCCATTTCTTCTTGACAGTCATGTTTTAAAGGAGCATCATTGACAGGGATCAGGGTGGCCAGACTGAGTGTGTTACATATAGTAACTTCTAATCTGGGACTGTCACACAAGAGACTTTGATATTTGGTAAGCCTGGCATTCCCTAACCAATGATGTCCTTTTGAGTTTTTTGAGCATTAAGGTGACAATCACATAAGGCACTTTCACTGTCAGGTTTTGTCCTAAAGTCAGTGTATCAGCTTCTGGCATAGTAGAGCTGTTGCTGCTGGAGCTCTTAGAGAGGATGGCCAGCCTCTAGCTACTCCATCTAATCGTTTAGACAAGTATCCAACAGGGCGAGCCCATGACCCCAGGTCTGTGTTAAACTCCCACTGCCACCTTTGATATAGACAAAGTGAAAGGCTTAGTTAAGTCCGAGAGGCCAAGCGCTGGACCTGTCATTAGCTTTCCTTTAATAGCTCAGAATGCTTTATCCTGGGGGGGCCTCCCACCCCAGGAAAAGGGGGGCTCTGTCCCCTCCCTTTGTAGCTTCATACAAGGGCTTTTTAGCAAGCACAGTAAAATTCAGGATCCATAGGCAACAGAAGCCGTCTGCCCTTAAAAATTCTTGCAACTTTCTCCTGGCCTTGGGAACAGGCAGGTTACAAATCACCTGCTTTCTCTCCAGACCCGAGCTCCTCTGGCCTTTTGCTATGGTGAATCCCAGATATCGTACTTGTGGTTGGCATAACTGTGCCTTCTTTTTGGAAATTTTATATCCACAGTTCTCTGAATGTTGTAACAACATATCAGTTCCTTGAATACATTCTTTCCTAGGCTCATGACCTAATAGTAAATCATCCACGTATTGCAGGAAGGTGCACTGTAACTGTTGTGCAGGAAAGGATGACAGGTCCCCTGGCCAAGACAGGCTGTGCCTCAGTCTTTTGTTTCATATGTACAGGTTTCTGGTTTATGGCCAGTGCAGGGGGTGTTATTTTCTGCCCATACCTTAGTCTACTTAGCAATTAATTATGACTCAAAGTTTTCTTGTTCTGGCCTCATGAACAATCTCCATTCTTCTTCCAGGGACATAGTTACAGTTAACAATAGATGGCGTAGGAACCTTGAGATCAACAGTTCTCTTGTCAGTAAATGTTATTGTGGCCTTATTTATACTTCAAGTGGTTCCTCTGGATTAGGATCTATTTGTACTTGGCCTTTTAACTTATCACCAGGTCTTTTAATCTTTTTTTCTTCTGCTTTAGCTACCATTGCAATTGCCTCCTGTCCCCTCAGCCACGGGGGTGGCTCTACCACTGTCAGCTAAATGTCTGTCTATGGGACTGACCAGGGTGTCCAGGCTTACCGGTCACTCTTCTCCATACCCTCTTTACTGGACTTACATCTAAACTCCCTTCTGGTGGCCAGCCTACTCCAAAGGATGGCTGTTCTAACTCACAAAGTTTTCTCAACCTTTTAAGGGGCATATAAACTCCATAGGCCCCTACAAAGCCTTTCTCAAAATTCTGAACCATTAACCCTAGGGGAGTTTCTGTAGATGGTGCAGAACCCATCCCTACAGCGCAGACAAAAAGGGGGGCGGTGGTTGAGGATCTTTCAGGTGCCCACACTGCCTCTCGAGTGTTTAAGGAGCATCTTAGCTAAGGTGCACTCACCATTACCTGGGTCTGGTTCCCTCTTCACAGCAAGTCACCAGTATGTCTTATGACTTCTCCACAGAACTGCAGCTTAGGGATCCATCGAGCTCTGTAACTGTAACCGGTCGTGGAGCTTTACAGTCACTCACTCTTTCACACACCACTTATTTGCAGAGGCTAAACAATTCCTCCCTTCCATTCTTTCATTGAGGCTCTCTGCCTCATGGAGGCCCCCTGCCTCCTCCTGTTTCTTTTATTTTTTGTAGGGACAGAGTCTTATTCTATCGCCCTCGGTAGAATGCCGTGGCATCACACAGCTCACAGCAACCTCCAATTCCTGGGCCTAGGCGACTCTCTTGCCTCAGCCCCCCGAGCAGCTGGGACTACAGGCGCCCGCCACAACACCTGCCATTTCTCTGTTGCAGTTTGGCCGGGGCCAGGTTCGAACCCGCTGCCCTCGGTATATGGGGCCAGCACCCTACCCACTGAGCCACAGGCACCGCCCAAGCGTGTTATGACATTGACACCTTTGAATAGTTCTTTTATGGTTCACAGAATTTTTTAAAAAAATTATTATTATTATTATTTTTGGCAGATTTTGGTCAGGGCTGGGTTTGAATCCGCCTCTTCTGGTATTAATATATGGGGCCAATGCCCTACTCCTTGAGCCACAGGCGCCGCCCCCTCCTGTGTCTTTTAACCCTTTTTACTGAAGCCCCCATAGAGTCCAATTCCTTTTCCTGTCCCTTTTTCATTGAGGCTCCCACCTCAAGGAGGTGATCAAGCTCCTCTTCCACTCTTAGGAGTGGGTTTTACTAGTATTATACCCCTTTTTAATCCAGTTTGCCTTTGCTAAGTCTGGACATGCACTTCTCCCATATGTTCATTCCTCTGTTGGTGAGCTGCCTCTGCAGAGGACCGCCGTGGGACCTCCCTGCCACGCTGCAGGCAGGCCCCCCACTCCATGTAATCTGCATGGGAGCGCTCTTAGGGAACCGTATCAGTCAGGGTGCTGGGGAGTACTGGTTCTACACCCGGAGTGGGGAAGCCCCCTGAGTCTCTTGGTCCCAATCCACCTGCTTGTTTTCCTGGTAGGGGAACCAAAATGTTGCAGGAAAATGGCGAATTGGCACCTGTAGCTCAAGTAGCTAAAGCAACAGCAACATACACCAGAGCTGGTGTGTTCGAATCTGGCTCAGGCCTGCCAAACAATGACAACTACAACCAAAAAGTAGCCTGGCATTGTGGCGGGCGCCTGTAGTCCCAGCTATTGGGGAGGCTGAGGCAAGAGAATTGGTTAAGCCCAGGAGTTGGAGGTTGCTGTGAGCTGGGACGTCAAGGCACTCTACCCAAGGCGATAGCTTGAGGCTCTGTCTCAAAACAAAACAAACAAACAAACAAAAAACCAGACAGATACTTAACACCAACAATAGAGAGAAAGGAACCTTTAATTGTTGGCGAGAACTCAGATGCCTAAAGGCGGGAAATGCTGAGTTCTGGGGAAACAGTTTTTTCCAAACTCCTTTATACTTTTTTCTTCAGCTCAGTATCAGCTGTATAGTTACAGTTACAACAAATGGTACAAAGAGTTAATGACTATATTTCTCAAGAAACCAGGGTGCTGTTATCTGTTATACAGTTTTCCCCAAAGTTATTTTAGCTCAGTGCAAAGTTTGCTCTTATCTTTGGAGGAAGAAGAGTTCTTTTGCAGCTGCCTGCTGCTTTCTTGGGATCATTAAGAAGTCTAAGATTTATTTCTCCTTCATCAACAGTACTGGAAGACAATGAGCGGAAAGAGTGTTTTCAAAAATGGGCACAAGGATGTAAAAGTGCATAGATGTCATGGCGATTATTTTGAGAAAATATAGTAATCAAAATGATTTCTTAATTTTTGTGTATCTCAAGCCTTTTGTAGCATCCTGTGTGTGTGTGTGTGTGTGTGTGTGTGTGTGTGTGCACGCGTATCATCCTATTCCTTATCCTGTGTGCTATCTCTGCAATAAGTTTTGAAAACTATTTTTACACCTTGATATTTTAATTTATAATTATTAAAATACGATTCATTCATTCATTTATTCATTCTTAGAGACATACTCCTGGCTCGATCTGAATTGATTGTCCTCTAGACCTGCTACTTAACTGTTATTCTAGAACGTCCCTTCACCGTCATCCTTGGGAATTCCCTTTGCCTTTCCTGTTTCCTCGATGCCACGTCTTCCTCTTTCTTGACTTATTTCCTTATTTTGGTGGACCACATCCTCCAGCAGCTTCTTAAGAAAGGGTGTGGAGGCGGTAAAATGATTTACTTCATGAATGTTTCTTTCTTTCTTTTTTTTTTTTTTGAGACAGAGTCTCACTATGTCACCCTTGGTAGAGTGCTATGGCATCACAGCTCACAGAAACCTCCAACTCTTGAGCTTAAGCGATTCTCTTGCCTCAGCCTCCCAAGTAGCTGGGACTACAGGTGCCCGCCACAACACTCGACTAATTTGTTGTTGCAGTTGTCGTTGTTGTTTTAGCAGGCCTGGGCCAGCCTTGAATCCCTCAGCCTTGGTGTATGTAGCTGCTGCCCTACTCACTGAGCTATGGGTGCCAAGCCAATACTTCATGCATTTCTGAAAATAACTATCCTCACATTTGCCTGACAATTTGGCCAGGTACAGGGGTCAGAAGTTATCTACCTGAAAATTCTATATAGACATTTTCCCAATTCCTTCTTGTTTTCATTGGTGCCACTGAGAAACCTGATGTCATTTTGATTCAGTTTGTATGTGATTTATATATTTTTCCCTTTGCAAGCTTTGAGGAAGTTTTTCTTATGTCCCCAGCATTCTGAAATTTCATATTTAAGTCTGTTTATGTTCATTCTGTTGACACTTGGTGGGTGGTATCAATCTGGAGCTATTAATATTTCCTCAGTTCTAGAAGACTTTCTTGTTTATGTTTTCCTCTTTCTTTTTCCTTTTCCTTATTCAGGAAATCCTATTATTTGAATTTGAATTTTGGACTTATTCCCTTTTCCTTATATGTTCTCCCTTGTTTTCTTTTCTTTCTTTTTTTTTTTTTTAAATGAAATTTATTTATTTTCATCATGTGAAGAAACAGAATTATCTATTTCAGGAATCAATATCCATTAAAGCAAGGGAAATTATAAAGAAAACCCCATGTAACTCTTCAGGCCTCAGTTTCCTCATTTACATTGCCCTCTCATCTACCTCAGGGCAAGTGCCACTGTCATCTTTCTTATAGGTGAGGAACTAAAGTTGGAAAGACTATCACTTTCACAGTTATGTCAAGACCTTTGTCTAAACTGTTACTCTATAATGCCTCTATTTTCATTAGTATAAAGAAACTAAATGAAAGTTCTTCATTTTTACAAAGAAATAAATTACAATCAAAATTAGATTCCTGGCTGGGCATGGTGGCACATACCTGTAATCCCAGCAATTTGGGAGAAGGAGGAGGGAGAATTGGTTGAGGCCAGGAGTTTGAGACCAGCCTGGGAAATAGTGAGTTTCCATTACTACTGGGGGGAGAGTTGAGTTGAACAGGGAGAAAAAATTAGATTCCTACCCAGTAGCAACAACAGTATTCTTTGCTCTTATGCGATGTGTGGACCCGTCCTCCATGCACAGTGCAATAACACCACAACATTCCCCATTTTCCATCAGGATATTCAAGGCAAAATACTCTACAAAATAGTTGGTGTCATATCGTAGAGACCTTCCATACAAGGTGTGCAACAGTGGTGCCCAGTCCAATCAGCCACACAGCAGCACCCATGGATCTGCCTGTCTTTTCCAAGCTTGAGGCTTTTTGCACCAAATGCACGCTGATAAATCCTCCCATCTTGAGTTCTTCTAAAGGGCATACCATGATTTTCTAGCTTGACCACAGCGGCAGGGGCTTGCTCTGTCATGTAGTGGATGGCGTCCTGGTCCCCCAGCCAGTCAGAACCCTTCACAGTGTCATAGAAATGCCACCTCCAGTTGTCCACTCTTCCATGTTTCCCAGAGCAGCATTGATTCCTCCCTGGGAATACCAAGCACTCCTTACAAGTGATAAGCAGGAGCCCCAGCTGCGTCCTCTGGGGCCCATCTCCTCCCCAGGACTTGTGCTGCGACGGGGTGTGACCTGGTAGGAAAGAGCTTGGTAGCACATGCCGTATTGAACCCTGCCTCAGAAAGGCCGAATGCAACACGCAAACCTGCCCCTCCACCACCCACTACCACTGCATCAAATTCATCATCAACTACCTGATACGGAGCAGAAATAGAATCTGACACTTTAGCAGATGCCCTCTTGTACCCATCACCAGTGAAGTGAAAAACTCTGGTTCCTGTCTGGAATGCTGCTGGCCACTGTGCCCTGGTCAGGGCCAGGCGCCGTCCGCGTAGCAGCCGCAACAAGCCTCAGGCCCCGGATGTGTCTGTCGCCTCACCGTGCACCGGCCACCCCAACACTCCCACATGCACACCGAGTTGCGCCTGCGCACCACGCTGGGCCTTCTCCCTTGTTTTCTATTTCTTCTTTTTTTTCTGGGAAGTTTTGTTAACTTTTCCTCCAACTCTACTTTTGAAATTTCACTTTCTGCTATTGATTTTTTTACTTCTGAAGGCGCATCCTTATTCTACAAATATTCTTTTGTTGTTATTGTTATGCCCCCCGCTCTGTTGCCGGCTGCAATATCCTTCCTTGATTTCCTTAACTATCTGGTGATGTCTGACTGTCAAATTTGAAGTAAGACCCTGGCTGGGTGCAGTGGCTCACACATGTGATCCTAGCACTTTGGGAGGCCGAGGAGGGTGGATCGTTTAAGCTTATTAAGTTTGAGACCAGCCTGAGCAAGAGCAAGTCCCCATCTCTAAAAAATAGCCAGGCATTGTGGTGGGCACCTGTAGTCCCAGCTACTTGGGAGGCTGAGGCAAAAGGATCACTTGAGCACAGGAGTTTGAAGTAGCTGTGAGCTGTGACGCCGTAGCACTCTACTGAGGGTGACAAAGTGAGACTGTCTCAAAACAAACAAACAACAACAAAAAACAAAACAAACAAACAAAAACAAAACAAAACAGTAAGGCCCTATGAGAGTCTCACTGGGGACTTTGTGTACATTGATGGGCATTTTGTACTAGACGATTTCCTAAGGGTGATGGGGGAACCTCGAATGCCAGTATGTGTAGATCATTTCTCTTGGTTCTCAGTTTCCCCAAACAGGAGTCCTCTTATCTCATACTTAGAGAGTGTAAGTCTGGCTGCTGGTGTTAAGGAAGTGTGGGTGGGTGGAGGCTGTCCAATATATTGCTTTCAGCATAGAATTGCACCCTGGCTTTCAGCCAAACGTGGTTTCACCAGAATGTACTCTTCTAGTTTTCCCCGAGGGCTGGGCAGAAGTAGGTGCCTGGCTGTGAAGATTCCGGAAAGAGATCTGGGGATATAACTGCTGCCTTGACGGGTTTTCAGCTAATTTTCAAGTGCCCAGTCTTACTTTGCCCCTGCGCCTTCAGATATACCTGGTGCCTTCAATTTCTGAGACTTTTTGGGATTCTGTGTCAGAAACTGGCTTGATTTGGGGGGTTTATAATCCCAGTGCTGCCCATTTCATACATCTAGTTTTCATTTTTTTTTTTCCGGTATATTAAGTCAGTTATCACCTGCTTTCAGGTGACAAAATGTGTTAAATCTATCACCTGTAGTTGTTATCTTTCCTGTTGTCTTTGTTCTTGTGAGTTTATATGTTAAAATTCCCCCTCACCTGGGCATAGTGGCTCATGCCTGCAGCCCTAGCAATATGGGTAGCCTAGGCTGGTGGATCACCTGAACTCAGGAGTTCGAGACCAGCCTGAACAAGAGTGAGACCCTGTCTCTAAAAAAATAGCCAGGTGTTGTGGTGGGTGCCTGTAGTCCTACCTACTTGGGAGGCTGAGGCAAGAGGATCACTCTTGCCTAAGAGTTTGAGGTTTCTGTGAGCTATGATGCCATAGCACTCTACCCAGGGTGACAAGGTAAGAGAGTCTCAAAAACAAACAAACAAAACACCTTCCTCCTCACCAAAAGTGCATTATTAAAAGTGAAAAATAAAAATAGGTTCGGTGCCTGTAGCTTAGCGGCTAGGGTGCCAGCCACATACACTGGGGCTGGTGGGTTCAAACCTGGGCTGGGCCTGCTAAACAGCAATGAGAACAAAAAAATAGCCAGGCATTGTGGGGGCACCTGTGGTCCCAGCTACTTCAGAGGCTGAGGCAAGCGAATCGCTTAAACCCGAGTTTGAGGTTGCTGTGAGTTGCCATAGATTCTACCAAGGGCGAGATAGTGAGACTCTGTCTCAAAAAAAAAAAAAAGATTAATTAAAAAAATTCTTTGCTGTTTACTGTGGAGTTTTAGGGTGAAGTTGATATGGGCATATTTGATCACCCATCTTTTTTTATTGGAAGCATCTGTAATATCCCTTTGGATGGAAGTGCTGCCTTCATCCTGGCTACAAAGGCCCATTTTCTCAGGCACTGTGTGGGTGGATGGATGTATCTATCATTTTGGGAATAAAAAATGGCAGATGCCAAACTTCTGTGTGTTTACTTTTTTTCTTTCTTTCTTCCTTTCTTTCTTTCTTTCTTTTTTTTTTTTTTTATTAAATCGCAGCTGTGTATGTTAATGCAATCGGGGATACAATGTGCTGGTTTTATATACAATTTGAAATATTTTCATCAAAAAGGTTAACATAGCCTTCAAGGCATTTTTTTAGTTATTGTGTTAAGACATTTGTATTCTACATTTAGTAAATTTCACATGTACCCTTGTAAGATCACCCTTGTAAGATCCCACCAATCACCCTCGCCCTCCCCTCCCTCTTCCCCTTCTCCATATTCTTGGGCTATAATCGGGTTCATATGAAAGCTATAACTTGGTTTCATAACAGGGCTGAGTACCTGTTTATTTTATGTATTATGTGTTCTGTGTTTGAGGCAGGCTATAGGACTTCTAAACAACCCTGATCCTTGACCTGAGCCACCCCCATTCCTTGCCATGCGGAGAGAATTGCGAAGGTTCTTACCCATCTCTCTCCTTACAGGTGTTTCAGACAATAGTATTTTTCAGAGGTGAATGTTTACTGATAAACTCTTGGTTTTCAGGCTCCTCTTTCTGTTAACTGGACTTCATTTGGAATACTTATACAAGTGTTTTGCTTTCCTTGATTTTGTCTCTTGGAGTTTACGGCCCAGGTTGCCTTACAAATCTTACATATCTGAGGTGTTTCTGAATCCTGCATCACACGTTCTTGATGTCACAGGTGGGTTTGGGTGAGCCAAGCTAGCTTTATCCTTCACATTTAAATCCACACCCTGTATTAATTCCAATCCAATTTTTCTGCCACCTGCATACTCCCTAGCTCCTATTTATTTTGGGCGGGGAAGAGGTTGGTGGATTACTTCTAATTATCCTACTGTTTTAAAAGAGAAAAATATGAATATGAACTCACCCAATGATTTTTATCACCTATTTTAGGTTACACAAAATAATGAAAGTGTTTTTGTTTATTTTTGCTCATAATATTTTTGAGTGTGATACTTCTAGAACCAATCCCCAGGATGGAGTCCAGGCTTCCTCTTGTTTTTCTCATAGTGGAAAATGGTTTCTCTCTTTCCACCTTTCTCATTTCTTCTGCTACAAACCAGGCAATCCTTTGTTGACTTTTTTCCATTTTGCATTATAAAATACATCTTCCCACTTAGCCTTTCCAGAGTGTCAGAAGATGATGGTTTTTTCCTCTTTCTTGAATTTCTTTTTCTTTTCTTTTCTTTTCTTTCTTTCTTTCTTTCTTTTTTTTTTTTAATAATATCATCAATTATGTTAGGATTTTTTTTTTTTTTTTTTTAGACAGAGTCTTACTCTGTCGCCTTCAATAGAGTGCTGTGATGTCACAGCTCACAAAAGCTTCAAACTCTTGGGCTTAAGCATTCTCTTGCCTCAGCCTCCCAAGTAGTGGTACTACAGGCGCCCACCACAGCATCCGGCTGTTGTTGTTGTTGTTGTTGTTGTTGGCATTGCGGTTGTCATTGTTGTTTTAGCTGGCACGGGCTGGGTTCAAACCTTCCAGCCCTGGTGCATGAGGCTGGTGCCCTACCTACTGGGCTATGGGCGCCCTACCTACTTGGCTATGGGCGCCCTACCTACTGGGTTATGGGCACCCTACCCACTTGCCTATGAGCGCCCTACCCACTTGGCTATGGGCACCCTACCCACTGGGCTATGGGCACCCTACCCACTGGGCTATGGGCACCCTACCCACTTGGCTATGGGCGCCCTACCCACTGGGCTATGGGCACCCTACCCACTGGGCTATGGGCACCCTACCCACTTGGCTATGAGTGCCCAACCCACTGGGCTATGAGCGCCCTACCTACTGGGCTATGGGCACCCTACCCACTTGGCTATGAGCGCCCTACCTACTGGGTTATGGGTGCCCTACCCACTGAGCTACAGGTGCTGCCCCTTTCTTGAACTTCTGTTCCTCACATTGCTCAAAAGCTGAGTGATGAGATATCTCATATAAAGAAAGGTGTGTCTGCACTTTTTCGCCACTCTCCTTCTTGTCTAATGAGTAAAGGATGTAGCTGTTCCTAGCTGCAGCTTCCATCAGCCAGAAGAATACTTTTTTCCATCATTTGTAGGATGTCCTTGTAAATCTGTAACATCCACAGGTCATCTCTATCCACTCTTCCATAAACTTTGTGTATTCCAAAACAACTAACAGTTATTCAAATTGAACAGGATGTCTCTCCCTATAACCAGTGATCAGCTGTGTTTGAGAGCCAGAGAATGTCCTCAGCATTGTCATTAGCCTCTTGTCATGGAATGAGAGGCACATCATTTTCATATCACGTTGATAGGCACATAATTCATACTTGTGAAGCTTCTTCTTTTTCAGATTGCTTAGAAAAACCTTTCTAGAAGCCATACTATTCTTGTTATATGTATTTTCATTTTATGCAATTCCTGAGCAACTTGAGGGCTTGTATAGAATCTATCAGTGTAGATATGTTAGCCTGAACCACTTGTATGTGCTTGCCAAACTTGTGTGCCAAATGTATCACTATTCAAGATGTATGTGGCAAATCAGGATGAATAAGACTTTCTGTTGCTGACTTGCCCTAATAGGGAATGTGAGGAAACACTTGGCCATTTTCTGAATCACATGGGCAAAAAATTCATAGGCCTCACTTTGTAGACTTCTTTGGATTGTAATACTTGACTTGAATCCTTCCTTTGAAACCTACTGAGTTCACATCAATAGCCAGATTTCTTCCCAGTACTTAAAATTCTTTGCATTTTTTTTTTTTTTTTATTTGAGATAGAATCTCACTCTGACACCCTGTGTGGAGTGCCTTGGCATCATCATAGCTCACAGCAATCTTAAACTCTTGGGCTCAAAAGATCCTTCTGCCTCAGCCTCCTAAGTAGCTGGGACTACAGGTGCCCACCATGATGTCAGGCTAGGTTTTCTATTTGTAGTAGAGACAGGCTCTTGCTTTTGCTCAGGCTGGTCTCAAGCAATCTATCTGCTTCAGCTTCCCAGAGTGCCAGGATTACAGGTGTGAGCCAATGTGCCTCGCCAAGGTCTTTGCTTTTATTGTTAATATACTCACTAACATTCTTCCCTTTGGTCCCTCGGGTGCACACATTCCCTTGAGCTGTAAATGCAGCATCAAAAGTATTTGGAAAAAATTGAGATAGGAGAAAAAATTCTCGAATCATGGGGTTAGGTCTAGCCAATCTTTGGTAAAATAGTCAACTAACCGTGCCTTCAAATTCAGGGCCATGTTCAGTATTACACTGAAGAACACCTTCATTTCTTCTGACAAAATATCCTTCCACAGGTGCCGCACTGAGTACCTTGTTAGTGGAGTCACTTTCTGTATGTTTTCACTGCATTCCTATTTGTCACACTCATAGTTTCACCAATAAAATGGTCTGATGGATCAGCGCCCATTGCTCAGTGGTTAGGGCGCCAGGCACACACATGGTGCTGGTAGGTTGGAACCTGGACAGGGCCTGCCAAACAACAATGACAACAATAACAAAAAATAGCTGGGTGTTGTGCCTGGTGTCGGTAGTCCCCAGCTACTGGGAGGCTGAGGCAAGAGAATTGCTTAGCCCAAGAGTTTGAGGTTGCTGTGAGCTGTGCTGCCAAGGCACTCTACCAAGGGTGACATAGTAAGACTCTGTCTCAAAAAAAAAAAAAAAAAAAAAAAATCATCTGAGAAAAAGAGCTGGAAATATTCAAGTTCAGTTTTGATCAAGTACTTTGAGGAAAGGTGACTCTCTGTTGTGTGACAGAGTACGAGAACTTTTATACAATCACCATCAAGATCACAATAAACCTTCCAGCTACTTGTTTCAGGTTGTGTATTATTCTTTCTTTCTTTCTTTCTTTCTTTCTTTCTTTCTTTCTTTCTTTCTTTCTTTCTTTCTCTCTCTCTCTCTCTCTCTCTCTCTCTCTCTCTTTCTCTCTTTCTCTCTTTCTTTCCTCAGTCTCACTTTGTCACCCTTGGTAGAGAGCCATGGCATCATAGCTCACAGGAACCTCCAACTCCTGGGCTCAAGCTATCCTCCTGCCTCAGCCTCTTGAGTAGCTGGGACTACAGGTGCCCCCCACAATGCCCAGCTGTTTTTAGAGATGGGGTCTAGCTCTTGCTCAGGTTGGTCTCCAACTCCTGAGCTCAGGCAACCCATGTGCCTTGGCCTCCCAACGTGGTTGTATTACAGGTATGAGCCACCACGCCCAGCCTATCGTCACTTTCTTCTTCATCACTAGCTTCAGATTCACTGGAACTAATATCACTGCATATAGGAAGAGTTTCTTCATACTCACTTTCATCACTAAACTCTCCGTTGCAAAAATCCAGGTTGCAATATTATCGTCACTTATTTGTCTTCTCCCTGCTGTTTTCCTGCAAGCACAACCACCAGGATACAATGAATATAACGCTTGGTCACCTGTTCTTATCAAAACACATGGCCTGCCCAGAAACAGAAAGAGTACGACCTGCACTATCTGTTGGCTGGAGCCTGTACATGAGGAATCGTGTCAGACAGGCTCTGACAGGGGAGCCAGTGAACTAATGCAACACCAACAAAAAAGTGTCGGACGTCTTCTGACATTGGAGTGGAACAGGAAAGTCATTATGTTGGATGGGGTCCGACGTAACAGTGAGAAAGGGTTAAGTCTAAAGTGAACTAACTAAGGGGAGGGGGGAGGATTGATAGAGGGAGGGTAAAAGGCGGGACCACACCTATGGAGCATGTTGCAAGGGTACAAGTCAAATCTGTCAAGTGTAGAACATAAATGTCTTAACACAATAATCAAGTGAATGAGGTGAAAGCTATGTTGATTGGTTTGATGTACCCACGTCAGATTGTATAAAAAAAAACAACAACACATTGTACCCCACATATGCATAAATATATTTGTGATCTACGTGTATTTGACTTAATAAAAAAAAATAAAAAGAAATAAAGTGAATTAACTAAGCCAAAAATATTTAATTCCATGTAAATTGTTTGCAGGATTGAGTGTCACTTTCAAATGATGTCAAATTACTTAGAATTTCACTGGAAATTTTTCCAGTTGCCAAGTCTTTTCTCAGGTTCTGAGGTTTCCAAAAAACTGTATCTTCCAAGTCTCTCAGCAATTTGTTTTCTTAATAACTTTATAGCCATGTTTATGCTCATTATCACCACTCCCAAATGGCCCAAATCCCAGTAACTTCACTTTCAGAATATCCACAGTTTGAGGCAATATTGTAAGTAATTCTTGTTTCTTTGTCTTTTTTAGCCCAGTGCTGAGCAGAGAAGTAATTCTTTTTCTAATAGTTTGGATTATGTCCTGAGAAGCACTGAACACCCCCTCCACACAAACACACATTATACACACATATGTACGTATATCACACACACATGGATTTTACCTATTAGAGCTAGACAGAGAAGAAATCTAATTCACTGAATTCTCTATATTTCAAGATGAAATTAGGAAGACAAAATTAAAATAAAATAGCTTTTCCCTGCTGGCTGCATTCTTTACTTTGTGATATTTAGCATTTTATTCCATCTCTATTTCTGTAAACATAAATGTACTAATGCTTACTGATTTACCCACTCCTCCCACTGTTGCTTTTAATTTAAAATTATTCAGCAGTTGTCTACTGAATTTTTCTTTTATAACCATTTCCTAGACCTTCTGCCTATATAAGAGACCGGGCATTTAATAAGAATTCTCGAGTACTAAAATTCGTGTCATCTTCCTCAGCACTGCCCAGACAATGGACGGTATGAATAGACCAAGGTTGGAGATATTGTTGTCCTTACAGCCAATGATGTGTCAGCTTTTGCCATATGTTCCCTTTGAAAATCTAGCGTCTTTATGGACTGAAAAAGAATCTAGAGCCTTGGGAAGCTGGGGGTCCTAGTGAGCCTCAGAAGTGCTTCATAATTAGCCAACATGGAAGAGACTACAGCAAATCTGAAGGGCAATCCAATGACGGGTCACTTTCTCGCCTTTTCTTCTAAGTTGTATTTTCTGATCCTGCGGGACACAGTTCTGCCTAACCCAGGCTATGAATGTCAGGCTTCTGCTCCATTTCAGGTTTTTGGACCTAGATGAAGAATTTTATTTTGTCTTGAAGGTGGACCATCCATATTCACACAGTCCTGAAAGTTTTCATGTGAAGCTGAATTTTACGCATTGATTTTAAAAAATATTTATGCATTTTTTGCGCTGACTCCTGAAAGATTTCCTTGAAATGTGTGGTGATTTTAAAATTAGACTGTATTCTATAATATAATAAAATGTGGAATCAGGCCGTTTTCTTTTTACAACCTCTCCTCTCTCCTCCCCTTCTCTCTTCTCTTCTTTTCAACGAGTATCTCTCTCTGTTACCCAGGCTGGAGTGTTCAAGTGATCCTCCTGCCTCAGTCTCCCATGGAGCTAGGATAACAGACATGTACTACGACGTCTGGCTAATTTTTCTTTTCTACTTTTTGTGGAGACCAGGTTTCATTCTTGCTCAGGTTGGCCTCAAACTCCAGAGCTCAAGCAATCCTCCCGCCTTAGCCTCCCAGAGTGCTAGGATTACAGATGTGAGCCACTGCGCCCAGCAGGAACCATAGTTTCTGCAACATCTTTTGAGATAAGAAGTGGCTTAGTCTTCCTCTTCAGCCCTCCTTCTACTTCCTGTCTTTGGTTTCTGCATGTCTATTCCAGTTATCTATCTTTGCATAATGAACATCCCAAAACTTAGTGACTTAAGACATTATTTTGTGATTATTTTTTATTTTCTTTTACAGTTCTGGCAAGTACAGGGGCTCAGCTAAGTTATTATTGGGGAATCTCATATGGTTGTAGTCAGACAGTGGCTGAGGCTAGAGTCCTCCTGAAGGCTCATGTGTCTGATGGTTGATACTGGCTTTTTACTGGGATTTTGATGTAGGGCTGTCAGCTGGACAGCCTTTCTTATGGCCTCTTCGTGCCACCTGGGTTTTCTCATTGTATGGTGGCTAGGTTCTAAGATTAAGCATGTCTAACCAGGTGGGGATGCAGGTGCCTGTAGTCCCAGCTACTTGGGAGGCTGAGGCAGGAGGATTGCTTCAGCCCAAGAGTTCAAGACCAGCCTGGGCAACTTAGTGAGTTTCCATCTTTAAAAAAATAAAACGCATTTGAAAAACCTACTCTTGGAGGTCACCCAGCATGACTTCCACTGTGTCCTACTGGTTGAGGCAGTCACAAAGGTCCACTAAGGTGCACAAGGAGGGGGAAATAGACCCTTCTCCTCAATGAGAGGAGCATCAATGACATAGAAAAGAATACACAATGTTGTATAATGCTGTATATTATTATGACCATATTTGGAAATTATAATCTGTGACAGTTCACCCTCTAACCATAACAAATCACTTTCCTCCCACATACGCAGTGTATACAGTCCCTCCCCAGGTTACATGCCATTATGGATCAGCTTATGCTACCCAGGTGTGAGTGAGGCTTCCTGGTCTGGTTTCTCAGGTAAAGCTCCTTGACTGGGATTCAGTTCTACTGCCTCTGAGTTGTGGTACCTGCTTTCACCCTCTTCAGTCTTAGTTTCCTCTCCTAAGCTTCCTTCCTTTTCTGTAAAGAATAGCCTATGTTTGTAGGAGAATAGTTTTCTCAGATTGATTCTTGCCTACAAAAGTTTGTGGGTCCAAAGTTATCTTTTTTGTTTTTTTTTGAGACATAGTTTCCCTCTGTCGCCCAGGCTAGCGTGCCACGGCCTCAGCCTAGCTCACAGAAACCTCAAACTCCTGGGTTCAACTGATCCTTCTGGCTTAGCCTTCTGAGTAGCTAGGACTACAGGTGCCCACCACAACACCTGACTATTTTTTTTCTATTTTTATCTTATCTTATTTAATTTATTTATTTATTATTATTTGAGACAGAATCTCATTCTGTTACACTGAGTATAGTGCCATGGCACCATAGCTCACAGCTACCTCAAACTCTTGGGCTCAAGTGATCCTCTTGCCTCAGCCCTCTCAGCTGGGACTACAGGCACCCACCACAATGCCCAGCTATTTTTTTCTATTTTTAGTAGAGACAGAGTCTTGCTCTTGTTCAGGCTTGTCTTGAACTCCTTAGCTCAAGCAATCTACAGACCTCAGCCTCCCAGAGTGCTAGGATTATTAATTAATTAATTACTATTATTATTATTATTTTGAGACAGAGTCTCACTTTGTTGCCCTTGGTAGAGTGCTGTGGCGTCACAGCTCACAACAACCTCCAGCTCTTGGGCTAGGGTGATTCTCTTGCCTCAGCCTCTTGAGTACCTGGGACTACAGGCGCCCACCACAATGCTTGGCTATTTTTGTTGCAGTTGCCACTGCTGTTTTAACTGGCTGGGGCTGGATTCAAACCCGTCACCCTCGGTATATGGGGCTGGCGCCCTACCCACTGAGCCACAGGCGCTGCCCACATTTATTATTATTTTTTTGAGACCGAGTCCCATTCTGTTGCCTGGGTTAAAGTGCCATGGTGTCACACTAGCACACAGCAACCCCAAACTCCTGGGCTCAAGTGATCCTCCTGTCTCAGTTTCCTGAGTAGCAAGGACTACAGGTACCCGCCATAATGCCTGGATAATTTTTCTAATTTTGGTAGAGACAGCCTTGTTCTTGCTCAGGCTGGTCTTGAACTCCTGAACTCAAGGGAGCCTCCTGCCTTGGCCTCCCAAAGTGTTAGGATTACAGGTGTGAGCCACTGAACCTGGCCAAAGTTATCTTTTTTGTTTGTACTGTTTTTGTTCCTTGAGTTCAAGCTCATATAATTAAAAAAAAAATTCCTCTGTATGTATTATACATATAAATTATAATCCAACCTATTAGAAAACAGTCCATATGCAAATCTCCTTGTTATAACCCCTTCTCTAGTTTGGACTCCCTCCCTTTAATATTCTTAAAAACCCTCTTGTTGCCTGTAATCCTAGCACTCTGGGAGGCCGAGGCTGGTGGATCCCTTGAGCTCAGTTGGAGACCAGCTTGAGCAAGAGTGAGACCCTGGCTCGGCGCTTGTAGCTCAGTGAGTAGGGCACCAGCCACATACACCAAGGTTGGCGGGTTTGAGCCTGGCCCGGGCCAGCTAGACAACAATGACAACTGCAACCAAAAAATAGCTGAGTGTTGTGGCGAGCACCTGTAGTTCTAGCTACTTGGGAGGCTGAGGCAAGGGAATCATTTAAGCCCAAGAGTTGGAGGTTGCTGTGAGCTGTGATACCATGGTACTCTACCCAGGGTGACATAGTGAGACTCTGTCTTTAAAAAAAAAAAAAGTGAGACCCTGTCTCTACTAAAAATAGTAAACCTAGCTGGGAGTGGTGGTGGGCACTTGCAGTCCCAGCTACTCAGGATGCTGAGACAAGAGGATTGCTTGAGTCCAAAAGTTTGAGGTTGTTATGAGCTGTGATGCCACGGCACTTTACCCAGGGTGACAGCTTGAGGCTCTGTCTCAAAAAAAAAATATTCTTAGAAGACTTTTGTTAAATCTTTCTGAGGCTTTAATAAATGATTATATAGTTAAACCTTTGGCTTAATCTTTTCTTGTAACCACCCTAGATCTGATCTCTGCCCAGAAGCCATTTCTTCACATTAGCATTGTTAGTTATCTGAAGTGACTTAGAATGAGAAACAGCTTTATTTTTGAACTCAGGAAGTCTTGCATCCCTTACATTTGGCATGCAACATTTTATCTTTAACTGATAGCTCACTGATGGTATTTTGACATAGGCAGGGATAAGTCATGTGGTACTTTCAATATTTTGCCTTGAAATTTTCTTAGATCATTGAGTTTATTAGCTTTCTATTCCATTTTTCATGTTACTGCAGGGGACAAAAATTTCCACTATAACATAATAATACTACATACATAACAAAATGTCTATGGCACACATAATTCCTTTCCTCAGCCTCTAATAATATTTTCTTCATTTTCCTTTAAGTCCTCACCACAGCCGTTTAAAGTATTAATACTTAGTCTTTCCCTGGGTGGTATCTGTGGCTCAGTGGGTAGGGTGCTGGCCCCATATACCGAGGGTGGCGGGTTCAAACCTGGCCCTGGGCAAATTGCAACAAAAAAATAGCCAGGCACTGTGGCGGGCACCTGTAGTCCCAGCTACTTGGGAGGTTGAGGCAAGAGAATCGCCTAAGCCCAGGAGTTAGAGGTTGCTGTGAGCTGTGTGATGCCATGGCACCCTACTGGGGGCGATAAAGTGAGACTCTGTCTCTACAAAAAACAAACAAACAAACAAACAAAAAATGTAGTCTTTCCCTAATTCTCTCCTTGAGGCTCTTTTGGCTTTTGCCCATCTCCTGGTCCTGAAGCCAGGGCCAAATGTTTTAGATTTTTGTTTCAGCATTCCCCATTCCTGGTGCCAAATATGTTCTGGTTATCTATTGCTAGTAACAAATCACTGCAAAACTCAGAAGTTTAAAGTACTGAAAATCATTTTATTATTATCTGGAATGGTTCTAGGGATTATCTGGGCTAGGTGGTTCTCACTTGGAATTTCTCATATGATTATAGCTAGGTTATGAGTGGAACTGAAGAGTCACCTTGAAGATTTCCTTACTCACACAACTGGTGGTTGATGCTGATTATAATAGTGCTGATAACATTTTTAAAAAATAAAAAAATTGCAATTAAAAGGTATGGATTCGTACTTCTGAAATTTCATTAATATATATCTAGGAAAAGATACATAAATCTTTTTTTCCAGTGGTAAATATTAACTCCTGGGTTCAAGCAATCTTCTCAACTCAACCTCCTGATTTCTTTTTCTTTTCTTTTAAAATTTCAGATTAATGTGAGAGTACAAACAATTAGGTTACAGTGTTAGCATTTGTTAGGTAGAGTCCCCGTCGTAGTTGTGTCCTGCACCCCAGAGGTGTGTCATGTACCCTTACATTGTGCCCATTAGGTGGGAGCACACCAATCCCCCTTACACCTCCCCTGTGCCCCTCCTTCAATTGGATTTTTTCTCTTATGTGGGTGTGTATTCGATTATCTACTGGTATCATATTAGTATTGAGTACACTGGATATTTGCTTTTCCATTCTTGTGATACTTTACTAAGAAGAATGTGTTTTAACTCTATCCAGTACTACCTGATTTCAAGACTTATACAGTAATCAAGTCAGTGTGGTACTGGGGGAAAGGTAAACACATAGATCATGGAACAAAATAATCCAAATACATATGAATATGGCCAGTTGATTTTTGGCAAGGTGCAAAAGCAATTCAGTGGAGGAAAGAGTCTCTTCAAGAAATGGTGTGGAAGCACTACACACATATGAATATCCATATGCAGAAACATAAACTTGACCCATACACCCCATACAAAGTTTAACACAGGATGAATCACAGACCTAAATATAAAATATCAACTAGTAAACTCCTAGAGGAAAACATCGAAGATAATCTTTTTTTTTTTTTTTAATATTTATTTATTTATTTTTTTATGAGAATCTTTATGACCTTTTTTAGGCACAGGCAAATTATAATCCATAAATGAAGAAACTGATTGTATTGTACTTCATAAAGTACACTGAAGACACTGCCAAGAGATGAAAAGGCAACTTCACTTCCTCTGATCTTGCTAGTGGAGGGAAGATATTTTCTTTTTTTTTTTTTTTTGGAGGCAAAGACTCTCACTTTGTTGCCCTAAGTAGAGTGCCATAGCTCATAGCAACTTCAAACTGTTGGGCTTTAGTGATTCTCTTGCCTCAGCCTCCCAAATAGCTGGGACTACAGGAGCCTGCCACAACGCCCGCTATTTTTAGAGATGAAGTCTCCCTCTGGCTCAGCCTGGTCTTAAACCTGTGAGCTCAGGCAATCCACCTGCCTCCGCCTTCCAGAGTGCTAGGGTTACAGGCGTGAGCCACCATGCCTGGCCCAGAAGACATTTTCTTCCTTCCTTCGTTCGTTCCTTCCTTGCTTCCTTCCTTCCTTCCTTCCTTCCTTCCTTTTTTTCTTTCTTTCTTTTTTTGACAGAGTGTCACTCTGTTTCCTCAGGTTAGAGTGCCTTAGAGTCAGCCTAACTCACAGCAACCTCAGACTCAGAATTCAATCGATCCTCCTGCTTCAGTCTCCCAAGTAGTATGTGAAAAGAATTCTCATAACTCTGACAGGAGTGCAGCCATTTTAGAAAATCAGGTCAGAAACCTGCACACTCCCCTCCCCAGACTCCTGGAGTGCCTCAAGGCCAGAGTTCCTGGAAACATCCTACCCATATCCTTGCTGGTACTAAGGATATTCCTATATCCGGACCCACACTAGAGAAGAGACCCAGGTGGCACTCCTGGGCTTACTGTCCCATTCCAGGTATACTGATGAAGCTAATGTAAGCCTTTTGCAACTTTGTGGGAGCAGAGCTGACACCTGGTCAGTCTCCATTTTTTCCCCTCTAATAAATCCTTTCTTTGTCCCTGGACTGGCCTCCTCTCCTTTTTTTCAGATTCTCAGCCCGCTTCTATGGCAGAACCTCTCAGTAGCTGGCTAATTTTTCTATTTTTAGTAGAGACCAAGTCTTGCTTTTGCTCAGGCTAGTCTGGAACTCCTGAGCTCAAGCAATCCTCCTGCCTTGGCTTCTCAGAGTGCTAGGATTACAGGCACGAACCACCTTGCCCAGACCGAAAATATTTTAAATTACATATCTTACAATGAACTTATATCTAAAATATGTGAAGAAGTCTCAAAATTAAACAATGAGAAAACAACTCAATAAAAATTAGGCAAGTTTTGGCGGCATCTGTAGCTCCGTGGTTAGGGCGCTGGCCACATACACGTGGGCTGGTGGGTTTGAACCTGGCCTGGGCCAGCTAAACGACAATGACAACTGAAAAAAAAATTACTGGGCATTATGGTGGGCACCTGTGGTCCCAGCTGTTTGAGAGGCTAAGGCAAGAGAATCACTTAAGCCCAAGAATTTGAGGTTGCTGTGAGCTGTGATGTCACAGTGCTCTACAGAGGCGATATAGTGAGACTCTGTCTCAAAAAAAAAAAAAAAAAAAGGGCAAGTTTGAATAAATACTTCACCAAGGGAGACATAAAAATGTAGCAAAATGTAAATGAAAACCACAATGGCACACCAACTAGACATCTCCTGGAATGGCTAACTCCTCTCCCCTCCAACCACTAGGCAATCCCTGCCCCAAATCAACAATAGCCAGCGGAGGTAAGGATTCAGAGGGCTGGGACTCTCACACACGGAGGGAGAGGCTGAGTATACAAAAGGACAATGGCCAGAATCATATGTAAAAACAGACCTCTGCCCTACAACTTCTGCAGAAACCCTCTAGGGATGTCAAACCCCATTTCTGCAGCAACCAAGCCAGGAAACCAAACAGTTTCCTCCACGGCCATTGGCTGTAAACGATCAGGACTTAGTCAATAACTGCCACATTTCTTAAGTTTTGACCCTGCTTCCACTTAGAAATAACAAAGAAAGCCAAACATGTACCCTCAAGTAATCATATAGGGGGAGAGGCTGCCCTACTCCCAGTTAGTTTGCCTATAGCTTCTCCCCGCCACCAGCCTCCAATCAGCCTGTTCTTAGGAACCTTCTACCACAAGTAGGAGACGCACTCATCTCTGCTCTTTGAAAGCCTGACAGTTGAGAATTTGATCTCTTTTGCTTGAAAGAAGCTACACTAAATTTCAAACCTTAGGTTTGTACGTCTTATATGTCAACAGAATTCACCTGGGGCAGAAACCACTTCAGCTAATGGTTCTTTTTTTTTTTTTTTTTTTTTTTTTAAACTATTTTTATTTTATTTTATTATTTTATTTTGCAGTTTTGGCCAGGGCTGGGTTTGAACCCACCACCTCCGGCATATGGGGCTGGCGCACTACTCCTTTGAGCCACAGGCGCTGCCCCAGCTAATGGTTCTTATTTGACAGTTTAAAATACAAGGTGTGTCCACTATTATTGAAAAAGGGATTAGGTACTCCAAGTATTGGTTAACTTACAATAAAGAGGCATTCTTAAATTATAATACCCAATTAGACAAAGTTCTTAAGAAATGGAAACAATAGCTTTAGTATATAAATATACCAGACCCTGTGAACTTCAGCTCAGATATTGAAGTGGTTCCTCCGGGGCCAATTCTGCTTTGTTATTATTTTCTAAGATAGCAGATGTCCTCTCCCTCTCTTGCACAAATTCAGGAAGCCCTTCGAGTTATTTCGAAGTCTGAGTTTTTCCCAAGTAAGCACCTCTATGAATCCCTGTTTTGCTCTAATTGACCCCAGTTTTCCAAACTGCATTCCACAGCCTCTGGTGATTCTGTTCATCTTAGGCTACTCCAGCTTTAACCCACATGGGCAGAGTGGTCTTGTCCCCTGTATGTGCGAGTATGTTTATCAGAAATCTGGTGTCCAAAACCTGAAGAGTCATCATCAAATACCCTTTTGAGAATTGCTGGGCAATCGCAGAGTTGGAGGCATCGACAACTTGGAGGTTAACATCATTTCTGACATTGGCCCCTGAAGAAGTTCCATGAAATCTTTGCTTCTTATCCTCAGGCTTCCATTTCAATGGCATGTTCTGACTATGCTGAGCCCTCTGGTTCAGTTCCAGTCCAGCACCCCTGAGAACATCTCTAGTTTCTGGTAGTAGGGGACCTTAACCAGACATGCCAATGTTTGCCTCACACACCTGAATCAGCCTCCAGGGAATCCTGTCTCAGCAGAGAAACAGAGTGGAGGCTGATCAATTTCAAGGACACCATCAACACTCCCCTGTAAGATTCCACTTTCTTAAGAGGTGGGATATCTGCAGAGGCTGGTCAACACCAGATTTCGAGGTCTTGTGCCACCTGTTATTTGACTAGGAAATTTCTGGGGCTTGGTGGCTCTACTGAGTTCACAAATAACGTATTGCTTATTTATTGCTTATTGGATGTCAAAACATTTAATTTGGGACTGTGCATTCATTCATTCTTTGAAGGCTCCAACACTGATTTAAACGTAGTTACACTACTTCTCTTTATCTTTGTAGTGGATTTTCTAGGGCCACAGAGGCCTGTGTGGTATTAGCAATGATTATCTTGGCATCAGTTATCCAAGATTTGGCAATAGTGGGGAGAGTATGCTCCTGGCTTGGGGCTGACATGTAACTGACTGCACTTAGTTCAAACTATCCTGGATGGCACCTCAAAATATAGCATGATGGTCAACTAAGGACATCCCTGTCTCTGCCATTCTAGGGGAAATTTCCTTATCCATCCTCTAAATTTTCATAGCCTGGAGAAATCTGAAGAGTTCACCCCCATTTCTGTGAAATCTGAAGAGTTCACCCCCATTTCTGTGAAATAGTTCAGACTTTTGGCCTTTGTATACCTTTTGGCTACAATCCCAGGTCCCAATCCAATGTCTCCAGATGGTCCTTGTATAAACTTAGTTGTGAAATTTGATCACTTCACTCAAAATCACATCACATCATGCATTTCATAACTTCTGTGGAAGTCACAGAGGTTTTCTGGAGGAACCACATGGTGCCCCACGGAGCCTTCTGCAATGTTTATGCCTCTCTTGTCCTACTACCTTTCACCAAAGCCTGTTAGTAACAATATTTGAAATCTGTTAAATGACATGTCTGGACCCCACTTTGACAGAATAATGCCAGTAAAGTGCAGAGTTAACATAGGTGTGGTTATGGTCCTGGTACTTCCATGATTTCAGCTGCATCTTCTGCACTTGAATCTTACTTTTTGACTTTTAAGTTTCAAAAGTCCAAACATAAGAAGTTACAGGGAGGATCAGCATGCAGGATCTTCTCTGCACATAATTAAAAAATACCAGCTGTTGTCAGTGCCTAGGAGCCACGTGGGGACAGAGGAGTTCACATGGAAGTGACCAGTGGACATCACCTGCGTAGAAAAGTTTTGCTGGTTGTCTAAGCCTGTCCCTTTGACTGCAACCAACATGCCAGCTATTGACTGTCTCTGTCCCGAAACCCTGCTCAGCCTGTCTGAATTACCTCGGGTGGTGACCCTCCTTTTAACATCAACATTATTTATTGATTGCTTTGCTGATCAGTTTTTTTAATAGGACTTCCATGAACTTTGGGAAGTTTTCTCTCTTTTTCAAGACTTGAAGTTTCACTCTGCAGCCAGTTAGATGGGCAAAGTTGGTATCTGGTATGCAGGATCTTCTCTGCACATAATTAAAAAATACAAGCTGTTGTCAGTGCTGGTATTTATACAAGAGAGGAATTTATATAAGAGAGGAATATCTAAGGGAGAGCTAATTTTGTCAGTGATCAGTTCATCACTAATATCTTTTGGCTGTACATAAGCTTGTGAGCTTGAGGATTCAGATAATAAGCATGCAGAACCTAATAGTTATCTACTGCTACATTACCATTACCTCAAAATTAAATGGCTTAAAACAACACACATTATCTTATACAGTTTAGTGAGTAAGTTGGTCTAGTTCAGGTCTCTCTATGCAGTTTTAGTCAAGATGTTGGTTGGGGCTGCAGTCATCTGAAGGCTTGACTGAGGCTGGAAGGTCTGCTTCCAAAATGGTTTATTCACATAGCCTTTGGCTGGAGGCCTTAATTTCTCCCATTTTGTAGCAGGATGACTCAGTTCCTCTGAGTCATGGACCTCTCCACAGAGTTTCTTGAGTAACCTTATGACATGGCAGTTGATATCTCTCAGAGAGAGCATTCCAAGAGACAGGGAGAGTGAGAGAGTAGGGTGGAGAGAGGGAGAACCCCAGTGTCTGCTGGGATCCAGCTTTGGAAGTCATGTACCGTCACAATACGTCATATTGTATTGGTTATGCAGCATGCTTATTGGAATCATTGGGGGACATTTTCTTTTCTTTTTTTTGTTTTTATTTTTGAGACAGAGTTTCACTTTGTCATTCTCAGTAGAGTGCCCTGGTGTCATAGCTCATAGCAACCTTCAACTCTTGGGCTCCAGCGATTCTTTTGCCTCAGCCTCCCAAGTAGCTGGGACTACAGGTGCCCACCACAATGCCCGGCTATTTTTTGGTTGTAGTTGTCATTGTTGTTTAGGAGGCCCAGGGTGGGTTCGAACTGGTCAGCTTCTGCCTTCATATTAGAATTGAGTACATTGGATTCTTGCCTCTCCATTCTTGCAATACTTCACTAAGAAGAATGTATTCCAACTCAATCCAGGTTAATAAAAAGATGTAAAGTCTCCACCATTTTTAATGGCTGAATAGTATTCAATGGTAAAAAATATGGAACGCTTCATGAATTGCATGTCATCCTTATGCAGGGGTCATTCTAATCTGTGTACTATTCTAATTTTAGTATGTGTGCTGCTGAAGTGAACACTCACTGGTGATAATTCTCAAGGTTGCAGGACAAGTACTGATGACAGGACAAGTACTCCCCATCAGGGGAGTAGTGTGTACCCAAAGAAGTAGTCCTCTCCCTCTGGGATTTCCCCTGGGAGATGCTGTTTTGAGGTTCCCCAGATGGAGTCTCTGTTAAAATCTGTTACAGACCAAGAAGAGAGTGGTGAGGAGTCTTAATGAACCAGTTCCCCCCGTTGTCTAGCTGTTTAAGCAATCATAAGCCCAAGGAGTTCTTTCCTTGCCAACATAGACAAAAATATATCCAAGGGTGCACAAACATTACCTGCTTCTGTTTGAAGGTTTATAGAGCCATTTTTAGGTAACATTAGGGTTAAAATTTGTAATCAAGGATCTGTATAACAGAATTGATCCTTTCCTTTCAGGACCTGATTGGAGCTAGTTTCCCAGAGCCCTGGGGATACATTTCTGCTGGCATACTATGGTACAGATAGTGTCCCACAGTCCTTCTCTGGCAGGGGTAAAACATTTGTTAATAAGATAGTCTAAAGAGGATAGTGCTGAAAAGACCGCCACAATCGAATTTTTACAATAGGTGGTCAGTTTAGGGAAACTATGGCCTGCGGGAAGTGTTCTTGTAAGATTGTGGGTCCTTGTTGTCACTTTGTCTATGATGTTTGGTATGAGGGTGGGTAAGAAAGACACATGGGACCTCTGAGTATGGAGTTCTTAATTGTACATGATGGGTGATCCAAGAGGCAGGAGGGTACATTAGTGAAACTATATACAACTGTAGGGTCAGAATGTTCCTGCACTGAACCAGGTTTAGGATGACAAACCCAGTAGAGAGATAGGTTAGTGGAGGAGGTGATGGTCTGAGAAATCCTAGTTGAAGTGTTGTCTTACCAGGCAAACAAAAACCCCCAAGGAACAAGTAAGATGCATGGGGTATATAACTTCATGTTACTTATCTCTTTTTGTGGAAGAGTAACTTTAGGTCCTCTAAGGGCTCAAAAGCCCACTACTTATCCAGTCTCTCAGTGATGAATCCTGGAGGGTAGGGTCTCTGGTAAGGGTGTGTGTTTTATCTGAGGGTGATAAATCTATGGCCTAACTCCTGTGAGTTTAACTAATGAGTGAGTTGTCAGGAGCATCTCAAATAGGCTGATCTGCTGCAAGGAGAAGGGTCATTGGAAGAAGGATTACATTAAATTATAGCAAAAGAACAATAGGAAACCTCCTGTACAGCTGATGGGGCTGAATGCAGAAGATATGGAATGATGCGGAAATTGCAGTCAGTTATTAATATCTTCCACCAGGAGCCAAGGGTAACCCAGAAAGTGAGAGAAAAATTGTAGGCACATTGGTCTTTTTCTAAGAGAATTTTTTCTGCTTGATCTTTTTCCTCTGTGGACCAGTGGTCTCTGTTGAGGGGACACCTTAGAGTTTTCTGTCAGAACTTTTGCCAGATGTTGTGCCTGTTGTTTCATTTCTGTTGTTCTTTAGCCCTGTTCATGAATTATAAAGACTTCATGAGCCATGTCAGCCAAATGAGATATGGGCAAAGTGAGAACCCCCTCTAACTTCTGTAACTTTTGTGGGATATCAGGCATGCTTTGGCCAATAAAAGTCATGTTAATCAACTTGAATTATCGGAACTTTCTGGATCTGTATCAGTATATTTCTGATATGCCTCCATAGTTCTCTTCAGGAAGGCTGATAGATTTTCATCTGTTTCCTATTTCCTGAACCTTACTCAGGCTTTTAGTTTTAGGGACCTTTTCCTCAGCCCAGCCAAGATGTTGTCTCAGAAATTGTGAGTTTCATCTTTATCTCCATTGTTCGGGTTCTGAAGGAGCTGGGGGTCACCAGATGAGGGGTTCTTGGTGCAAGGAATGAAGAGGCTTGACACAGAGTTTGTGCCAGGGAACTGAGGAACTCTGGGAGGAGCCCTCCTGAGTTAACCTTGGGTCTGAATTTATTATCACAAAGTAAGAAAAAGAAGTTAAAAGTTACTTGTCAGACATCAGCATGAAAAAAGGGGGGGATATGGAAAGTGTCAGACAGAATGCCTTCAATTTGTTTTGCAAAATCTCAGACCTTAAACAAGACCCTGTCTCTAGCAAGCATCAAGAGACTTTTGGAATCTAGAATATATCTTTACCATAACCATTAGGTCTGGTGTTGCTATGACTCACATATACATTCTCCCTTGGAGGCCAGTTTTCTGATCTCCTGCATGTACACAACTTACACACCATTCTCATGATTCTCTGGATCTCTCAACAGGAAGTGAGTCTTATGCTAAAGACCAAGGCTCTGTTTCCTCTACATATCCCTCATTTTGTTTTTTAACATCGTCAAGTGAACATAAGCAAACATTTCATCTTGTTTCTTCTGTCATTGGGTCAGATGACACATCCATCACCCAAAGGTGATGATGATGATAAAGAGGAGGATCAGGAGAGCACCAAAAAACCACATTCTTAAGTTTAATCCTGAAAACCAATGAGAAGGAGATAACCATTGAAAATCTTTCTCTAAAGTGTCAAAAACAGAATATTGGTTGGTCTCTTGGATGGCAATAGCTTATTCATGTAGTTGGTTGGATAAGTCAGCTATATTTTGAGCCATAGTGTCATTGAAGGCACTATGTAAATGATTCTTGTTCCCACAGATAGAGGGAACTGCTATAACACAAATATTGGTGCTATTAAAATCACATGGAAGAGCTGTTCTCCTTTGTAGAGCTGATCACCAAGTCATTCAATGGCAAGCTTGAGGGCATTTAGTCTTTGCCTAACTTGATCGTCAATCTTAGCTTGTCTTATGAGTTCTTGTGTGTTATTAGCCTTCATAGTATCAATAAAATGAGCAGTCTAAACAGATTTGGCTAAGGCGGCTATAGCCACTGATGCAGAAGGAAAAACAATTGTAGAAACAATTGTAGAAACTACGAAAGCAACAAGACTCACAAGGAAACTTTTTGGTCTTAATTAAAATAAGTAAAGTGCTTTCCAGGGTCATTCAAGATGAAAGATGATTCACTTTTTTTTCCCCCCATAATGAATATAGTGGTGATGTTCAAATGAGTAACATTGTGATGGGAGAAGCTAGCACTTAACCAAGCAGTAGAGAATGACAGGGTAGAAGAATAAATTGTGTTATGAAATGAAAAAGAAGGAGTTAATAAGAACACATATGGGCTAGTAGTACATACAAGGATTTCATGGGAGGAAGAAGTTGTTAAATTTACTATAGACATGCCTATAGCACTGGTATGGATAATATCGTGTCATAAAATTTGGGGTGAAAAAGGCTAGGGTAACTCACCAGAGTTTAGAATAACAAGGGGAACATTGATCATTCTGACCGGCTAGAAAGGGACATGTTGTTCTAGACAGGTTTGTTTTGAGTTCATTCTGCAAACGTTAATGGTTTACCTCTTGCACTTAAATGGCCACAGGGCCCCCAGTTAAGAAGGGAAACTTGTTGAGTGAGATTAATTTGGAGAGGTGATTGTACAGGCAAGGGTTCCAAGGAGTGTTATCAGGAGTAAAGGAGGAGTAAAGTTTAGGCACAACTGTAGCATAGGGTTGGAATGAATGGAGGGAAAAACACATAGGAGTTTTATTAATAAAGAGAGAGACATTGGAGGTAACAAAGCCAGTCTGTCTGGTTCAGTAAGAGTTGCCTTAGGGGCATAAAAAGACCTCCAGTCTAAGTGGTGTCCTTACTGGAAAGAGGGGGCTCAAAATTTCCCCAAAACACAGGCTGGACTAAAGGTGGTGCCATTAAGTGAGCCCAATAGACAGTTCTGCTTTCATGGCAGATAAAAAATACAATAAAAAGGGAAAGCACACTTTGACAGAGTTCTGAGTTACCACTGTCAGGTAAGTCAGAAACTTGTTTTTAGGTGTTGGAGGAGTACCGAGCTGTGTTATAAGAGAATTGGCATCTTGAAATAAGTTTTTATTTATTTATTTTTTTGAGACAGAGTCTCAAACTGTTGCCCTGGGTAGAGTGCCATGGTGTCATAGTTCAGAATAACCTCCAATTCTTGGGCTCAAGCAATCCTCTTGCTTCAGTTTTTTTTATTTTTAGTAGAGATGGGGTCTTGCTTTTGCTCAGGCTGGTCTCAAACTTGTGAGCTCAAGCAATCCACCCTCCTCGACCTCTCAGAGTGCCAAGATTACAGGCATAAGCCACTGTGCCCAGCCATTGAAATAATTTTTTAAGTGATCCCCGTGTTATTGGGGGTGCCCTTTGTGTTTGGGGCAGCAGTACCTGCAGATTTTGTTGAAGACTTATCTGTTGAAAGGGATCTTGAATCAGCTGTGGGTTGAAGTGGTCTTTCCAGTTCATGTTTGGTCTTTGTTATAGGGAACCATGCAGGTCCTGTTGGGGTGGAAACACATACATACGCTCTCCCCCAAGGTAAGACTGAATAAGGTTCTTTTCATTGCGTCAAGTCTAAGGATAGCACGAACATTCATTGATCTTTCAGCCATGTTGGTTTAGAGGCATTTTGAAAATGCCATTGAAATGCAGACAAATTATCAGGATTTCAATTAAAAGATTAATAATTATAAGGGCTTTGATGACAATAATTTTGGGGTAACAGATACAAGCATCATATCGTCCTTTTTAAATGCAATTTTTAAAAGTTAGTATGTTTGATAATGTCTTGTCTTGTGGGGTTGTAAGGTATTTTTGTAATATGTTGAATTTTTCAATTAAGAAGGAAGTTTTGAAAAGTATTACTTTCAAATTACTTTCAGGCCATTGTCTGTTTTTAGTTTCTTGGGAATCCCCATATAGGCAAAGCATTTTAACAAATGGGAAATGGTATGGTGAGCTTTTTCTCTATTTAATGGTGTAGCATGGCTATACCTGCTGTGTCAACAGTGACATGGATAAATTTAAATGTTTTAAATGATGGATAATGCATAATATTTGTTTGTTATAGTTCATTACTGTGTAAACCTCGAGGGTTGGAGTTTCGTTTTCAAGGGAAGGTCCTTGGATACTTGGATGGCTTGACAACAAGCCTGCACTGTTTGTTCAGCAAGTTGAATAGGTCATTTGAATTGATATGTTAATGGTTTGGCATTTTGATGATGAGAAGTATGGGAGGCTGAAGACTGTCATATTGACATAGTAATATTTCTTTTCTTTCCTTTCTTTTCTTTCTTTTTTTTTGCAGTTTTTGGCCAGGGCTGGGTTTGAACTTCTGGCATTATGGGGCTGGTGCCCTACTCCTTTGAGCCACAGGTGCCGCCCTACATAATAATATTTCTTTGTGAGAAGTTAGTGTATGTACTTGTTTATTACCCAGGGTAAAGGCTTTGGTAGTTTGGTATTTAAGAGAATTTGTGAATTATTCTATTACTTTTCTTGAAGAATAAACTTTGGATAAACTTTACTTGAAGGATAAACTCTTAGTTATAAAAAACACTTTCTGAGATGAATTAAAAATTATTACTGATAATAAACATTAACAGACTAATATTTTATAATATTAGAATGTATGTGTATATAATGTACAGAACATAATTATTATTTTATATTTGACAATATTTTTATATAGTTTTAACATATTGAATAAGTCTAATTTTTTTTTTTTTAACTTTTAGTGGCTTCAATATTTTAAAAAGAGCAAATTTAGAGTTTTTTTTTTTTTTTTTGTAGAGACGAGTCTCACTTTACTGCACTTGGTAGAGTGCGGTGATGTCACAGGACTCACAGCAACCTCCAGCTCTTGGGCTTCCGCGATTCTCCTGCCTCAGCCTCCCCAGCAGCCTGGACTACAGGCGCCTGCCACAATGCCCGGCTATTTTTTCGTTGCAGTTCGGCCGCGGCTGGGTCTGAACCCGCCACCCTCGGTATATGGGGCTGGCACCCTACTCACTGAGCCACAGGCGCCACCCCAAATTTAGAGTTTTGATTTTGATTTTGGAAGGTTTGTTAAATATTAAAGACTTAAAACATTTGTTTAAATAGAATCACAGGCCAAAAGATTTTAAAGGCAATATATAGTTAACTGAATCACATGCAGATTTTTTTCACAAATTTCCTTTTATGAGTTTTATTCAACCTGCACAGACAATTTACAAACATCCCAAACCTTCTGTATTGCCCTGCTTTTCACTTTTTAGAGACAGAGTCTCACTTTGTCCCCTTCGGTAGAGTGCTGTGGTGTTACAGCTCATAGCAACCTCCAGCTCCTGGGCTTAGGCAATTCTCTTGCCTAAGCCTCCCAGGTAGCTGGGACTACAGATGCCCACCATAATGCCCGGCTATTCTTTTTGTTGTAGTTTGGCCAAACCCACCACCCTTGGTATGTGGGGCTGGTGCCCTACTCACTGAGCCACAGGCACTGCCCGCTTTTCACTTTCTTAATGACTACAATTTACTGTACTTGTAAATAACAGTCATTCTATTTCAGGACAAAATTTACAACACAAGAGCCTTTCTTACACAATGCTATTTTCCTTTCTGTTTAATCTTTCTTACCCTTAAAAAACATTTTTCACAGGTGGCACCTGTGGCTCAAGGAGTAGGGCCCCAGCCCCATATACCAGAGGTGGTGGGTTCAAACCCAGCCCTGGCCAAAAACTGCAAAAAATAAAAAAAAAAAAAAAAAAAAGCCAAAGAACCCCCCCAACCCCTCCCCCCCACTTCTTATAAAATAGGATCACAGTCTACTATAAAGTTAATTATTTACTTGGCCAAATTGATAATTAGAAGACTTAAAAGGCAAAAATCTTACTTTTTGATAAAGACTCAGTTTTTAAAATAATTTAAATGGCTGAAGCATTACATTTTGTAAAAGATTCAGGCATTTTATGAAACATAACATGATTTTACAGTTTTAAGTTATTGAAAAATGTTCTGAAACTACAACATAGGCACCATTTCTGACATATTATCTTTGTCTTTCTAAGTTTCACATGGTCATGTGGCATTAAAGATGGCTGCAAAGACTGGGAACTATTGGTGCTCTTAATTTATTTATCAGGTGCAGAGTTCAAAACAGAAAGTAGAAAGACTGGAGCATTCTGTTTTTTTTTTTTTTTCAGAATAGCAAGAGGGTAAATTTGGAGCAAAGAAGGGTCCTTGTGGGCTAGACTGTGTCTTGTAGCTGTGGTTTTAGGCAAGGAGAACATGTTTTTGGGTCTTACCACAGTCACTTATCTGACTTCAGAATTTAGAGGCTTAAAATCAAGAACATTAAGTTTAGAGCCAAATTCGGCAAAATTTAGAAATGTTACAGAAGTGACAGTTTTATAATCTTTAAACATCTGAATTTTAATAACAGGTTTAAGACCAATTTTATTTATTAAAGAATACCAAAGTCACCTAACAAAAAGAGATTTGAGTTCTTTTTTGTTGTTGTTATTTTTCTTTTTTAAAGCTAATTAATTAGAGCTATGTGTGTGTGTGTATTTTGAGACAGAGTCTCAATCTGTTGCCTTGAGTAGAGTGCCATTTTGTCATAGCTCACAGCAATCTTTTGCATATTTTGGTAGTGAAATATTACAGGCACATGACATGTACAGACATCAGAAGACAGACATACAGACTTTATATTTGCTGACTTTTAAACATACGTTTTTATTCAGACTATAAAAATTGTTTTTTTTTTTTGCAGTTTTTGCCCAGGGTTGGGTTTGAATGCGCCACCTCTGGCATATGGGGCCCGCGCCCTACTCCTTTGAACCACAGGCACCGCCCCAGACTATAAAATTTTTTTTTTTAATCTCAAGCTGTTGCCCTTGGTAGGGTGCTATAGTCTTATAGCTCACAGAAACCTCAAACTCTTGGGCTCAAGTGATCCTCCCATCTCAGTTTTTCATTTTTATTTTATTTTATTTTTTTATTTTAGGAAAGATTTTATTCAAAATTGTTGAAACAAATAAAGTTTTGGCATTTAAAGGGGTACACCTTTGCTATCTGGAACATTTAAGTCTTCAAAACAATGACTGTTCCAAAGCATTCTAGATGGCCAGAGGTGGTGATCTATGATTTCTCATGGGGTTGGCCAAGCCCTTAGTAATATGAATATCTTATAAAAAATCTAATCCGTGCTCAATGTGTCTGTGTTTAACTTGGAGAGTTTTTCCCCTCACATGGCTCTTCAGTTTCCAAAACACAGCAGGACACCATATTACACAGTGTGGATGGAATATTTGTAAGTTTGGCGATCTTCTCAATTCATTCCATGTGTGCCACAGAATTTAAGTGCTGGAGTCAGGCATTTCTGAATATAATTTTCTATATGTAGATTCACCACTACCTACTGAAGCACACGCATCTGATCCAGTTTATTGGGGTGTGAGATTACTCTTTTCTTTCATTTTGAAAATATTTACAGTGATCAGAAGTGAGGCAGAGTGATGTGCTGGTTCTGATTTAGACCAGCTCGGGCCGGCAAGCCAGCTGCCTCTACTGGTCTATCAGTGGTACACCCATCCAGAAGGTGACCTCGTTACAAATGGCCCCCACGCCGTTTCATTTTCCTATTCTTTTTGCTTCTGGTTTATTTAGTTTCTATGTAGCCATTCCCCCCCCCCCCCCCACACACACACAGTGTACCAAGAAAGGCCTCCCTCTTACCATTTTACAGGGATGTCTCACCAGACTTAGCAGGTAGATTCCAAACTGCCCCTGGTATCTTCATACTCAACCTCTTCCTCCTTTTGTGATTCCCATTTTTTTTTTTTCTTTTTGTTGCCGTTTTGGCCAGGGCCGGGTTTGAACCCGCCACCCTTGGTATATGCGGCAGGTGCCCTACTTACTGAGCCACAGGCACCACCCTGTGATTCCCGTTTTTGCCAGTAACACCACCATCCTTTGGGATGGAGAGACTTGAAATGTGAACGGCATCCTTACTGTCACCTTTTCTTTTGCCTTCCCCCCAATCTGCTCAGGGCTGAGCACTGTCTCTTCCATCTCTTCCTCATCTCTCTTCTGTCCTGTCATTTCTAGCTGTTGAGACTCCCTTAAATCTAGGTTAGGCAGAAAGGAAGCTCATCACTCTTTGCCAGATTGTGAACTCTTTGAGGGTGGGGACTGAAATGGTATCTGCCACTATGGCTCTGAGATGATGGCTGCACCATGCTTTACAGATGACAGGCCCTTGGTGAATGTCTGCTGAGTGGTAAACCCAGATGCTGAATTTCATTCCTAGAGGACTCACTTTTCAAGCAGGGCTGCACTCCCTTCATGCTGAGCTCCCAGGTGGCAGAGGAGGGAGGACAGTAAGGAGGCAGGAATCCAGGGGAGCAGGAGCTTCCTGAGCTTGGTGCTTCCCACTACCTGCTTAGGCCACTGCCCTCTGCCATGCAGCTGTTGTCTACTCTTCTCTCACCCCAAACTTCCATCTCACTACCTTGGAACAGGTAAGCCTATTGTCCAGGATGAGGAAATCATGGATCCAGATTTCCTGTTCCCTGTCTCAGCAACATATTATCATTACCGTATATACTTGAGTATAAGCCGAGTTTTTTGGGCACAAAATTTGTGCTGAAAAACCCGAGCTCGGCTTATACTTGGGTCATACAGGTTATTTGATTAGGTGCACGGGCACCTAATCAAATGCACATAGTCTCCAGTTGTCTTCTGCCATCTGCTTGAGGGGGCGGTGCTTCAGCTCAGTCCACAAGTCCGGCTGAGCTGAAGAGGTAGGCGGCTGAACTGAACTGTATTCCACTGAACTATTTAACCCACAATATTTAATGGCACATTTAATTAGGTGAAAACCCCATTTAAGGCAGTAAAGTCTTGTAAATAAATGTTTATAAATCCTG
>CAUYPK010123827.1:0-14811 GCA_963574355.1 Loris lydekkerianus | reverse complement strand
AGCAAATAAACAGATAAAAACACTACCAGACACACAAGCCCATAGATGCACAACCAATCAGAAACACATAGACACATAGACAAGAAAAAAAACAGCTACAATAAAAATAATGATAATCGTAAAATAATTGAATAAAAGGGAAATGAATAAGAAAAGAAAACAAACCTATAAAAATTTGATATAATCAATATCAGAAACCATAAGAAGGGAAGAAGAGGAAGAGAGAGGGGGGAAAAAAGTGGTGTTCATAAAAAAGTTAAAAAAGAAAAAATAAAAGATTAAAAGTAGACAAAATAAAAAAAATTAACAATAGCTCCTCCAAGAAAAGGATGAGAAAAAAAAGGCACCAACCACAAAAATATTATTCTTGTATATATATATATATATATATATATATATATATATATATATATGTATAACATAGGGGTCAACTATAGTAGAAATATATTTATAATGCAGTATACTTTCTGGACACCAGGTGGTGCTGTGAGTGGTTCCCAGGCTTATACCTGATTCACATTTTACATTGTTACCGCAGTAACCACCCTACCTGTCTGATCGACATTTTGGAGTTTCTATAAAAGTTTATTTCCTAATTGTTGTCCAACCTCAGCTGCTCTGTTCCAGACAGCACTCCTATCTGACCTCCCAACTCAGTGCAGTAGTCCATGATTCACAAATCTTTCCACTCTGCTCCCACATTCTCCTGCAAACTGGCAACTGCAATTGGCTGTGGGGGAGGCGCTGGCTGCCACCAGCTCCTGCTGCCACTGTCTCCCACCACTGTGGTGGGCAGAGATTTTTTCCTCAGTTTTTGTGGCTCAGAGTCTTACTTTTGAGTCTGGGCTTTTGAGTCCAGCCACCTGCCAGTTCACCACACAGCCTGAACTGCATGTCCACACCAATATTCCCTGCCAGGAATGGTCCAGTCTATTTAATCACTTCTGTTCTGGGAGAAGGTTTCCACCATTTTGGACAGTTCAAACTGTTTCCTGGGCGGAATCCCTTCCCTTCAGTTTTCCATCAGGTTGCTCAGCCCCTTGTGGCTCTGAGCAGCACCCCTTTCAGGTCACCAAACTCTGCTCAGGAATAAATTTTCATCAATTTGGTTTTGCCAGGAATTGTGAACTGCTGTCCTCTGTAAGGGTGGGGCTGGCTGCCAGCCAGCATGGCCAGGCAGGGAAAATCTCTACAACAGAGTCCGTGATTTTAAATTACACCTCATCTACAGCAATCTGCCAATTCACTGAGCATCTCCAGCTGTCTGTCCACACCAATAATCCACATGGAGAAAAGATACAGAGCCCCCTCCCTCTCACCTGATGACTTGGGAGAGGTAGGCTACACATTCGTCCTGTCCGCCATCATACTCCGCTTCCAAGATGTTCCATTAAGTTTTTGACTTCCTTGTTTTCTGTTCTCTTGAGAAAGGCTAGGGACACTATAAATTTCCCTCTTAGGACTGCCTTTTCAGTATCCCAGATGTTTAGTAATTCATGTCTTAATTATAGGTCTGTTCCAAAAATTTGGTAATTTTCTTCTTAATCTGATCTATGACCCAGCTATCATTCAGCAGGTATGAGTATGCAGATTCCTGTTATTGGCGAGTTCAATTTTTATTCCATGATGATCTGAGAAAATACAAGGAATAATTTTTATTCTTTTAAATTTGCTGAGGTTAGCCCTGTGACTTAAGATGTGATCAATTTTTGAGGATGTTCCACAGGCTGAAGCGAAGAATGTGTATTCAGTATTGTTAGGATAAAATGTTCTGTAGATGTCTATTCAATGCAATTGTTGTATGGTGAAGTTTAAGTCCACAATTTCTTTGCTTAGTTTCTTATTGGAGAAGCTATCCAACACTGCCAAAGAGGTGTTAAACTCTCTGACTATTATGATGGTAGAAGATAACAAATTGTTTATGCCTGTTAGGTTCTCCCTTATAAATTGAGGAGCATTTTTGTTGGGTTCATAAAGGTTAATAATTGATATCATGTTGCATGTTTCCCTTAACAAATATGAAGTGACCATCCTTGTATTACCTTACTTTTGTTTTTTTTAAAGCCTAATATATCAGCGAATAAAATTATAACTCCTGCTTTTTTCTGATTTCCATTTGCCTGGATATAGAAGTCCATCCCTTCACCCTGAGTTTTTATTTATCCTTTAGGATAAGATGAGATTCTTGTTGCAGCAGATATCTGGCCTGAGTTTTTATATCTAGTCAGCCAACCTGTGCCTCTTTAGCAGACAATTTAAGCCATTCATATTAATTGATAAGATTGATAAGCCAGGTAGTATTTTGGTTGTCAAATTTTTTGAAAGACTTGTAAACCTTTTTAATTATTTTGCCACTGTGGATGTTGGGTATTTTGGGTGTCAAGTTTTTTGAAAGATCAGTGAACTTTTTTACTCCCTTGACACTGTGGAAGTTGGGTTTTGATCAAAAACGTCTGAATGAGTTTACTTTGGTGGTATATCATTGTCCTGGTTGTTGTGGAAGATGGGTCTGAGATTATCCTGAAGAGCTGGTGTAGTTATGGCAAATTTCTTCAACATGTGAATGTCATTAAAGTATTTGATTTCTCCATCATAAATGAAACTCAGTTTAACTGGATACAGGACCCTGGGCTGAAAGTTGTTTTGTTTTAGGAGATTGAAGGTTGATGACCATCCGATTCTGGCTTGAAAAGTTTCAGTAGAAAGATATGCAGTCATTCTAATTTTATTCCTCTTGTAGGTTATGATTTTCTTATGTCTGGCTGCTTGTAGGATTTTCTCCTTCAAATTAACATTTGTGAAGTTAATTACAATGTGTCTAAGAGATGCTTTGTTTTTATTGAGTCTTGTTGGGTTCTGAAACTCTACTATCTGAATTTCAGTATCTCTTGCCATGTTTGAGAAGTTTTCCTCTAATATCTTTTGGAGTAGAGTATCTGTACCTTTCGGATCACTCTCCTTATTTCTTTTTTTAAAATACTAAACCCAGCTTCATTTATTACAACATTTTTCTTTATTCACTAGGGAAAACACATCAAAGTACAAGGGCAGGAAGGTGTTTCTATTATTCTTGCATATGACCAAGGACATTTTAAGGGACAAAAACAAAAACAAAATTCTAACCAAACTTGTTACACAGAGCCCAACTTCCTATATTACAACCATATCCTTTATTTAATAGTGAAACTATAGTAAGGTGAGCTGGCAATAAACATGTTTCATTCTTAATCTAAGGAAAATTAAAGAGCATTTATTGATGTCTTAGCAACATTTCTCAAAATCATTCCCAAAATTGAAACAAGAAATTATTGTGGCAGAAGTTAATGAGACACATTCTGTAAAAAAATGTGACTGACTGAATCAAGAGGTTATTTTTTTTCTTTTTGTTGAGTATTTTGAGTGTGCTTAATTGGTTATAACTTGTTTAGACTTTCAAAAACGCTTGAAAAAAAGCTAGTTTTGGTAGTATGTACCTGTAGTTCCAGATACTAGAGAGTGAGGTAGGAGAATCACTTGATGCCAGGAGTTGAAGACCAGCAGCCTGGGTAACATAGTGAGACCACGTCTCACTTAAAAAAATAAAAACAAACAAACAAACAAATAAACCCTTTAATAAGTTGACACATTTTGACACCAAAGGACGACCTTTAAAATTTAGGTTACCATGAGGCTAGAAGGAGTCTGTCATTGAATAGATGGTCTCTAAGATTTCTTCCTGGCTAACGTTTGATGCTGTTCCTCTTGGGAATGAACTGACAAGTTGACAAGGTTACCTGCATAGAGATTTCACAAAGCTGGGTTATTGGGTAGAGTTCATCATATAAGCATCAAATCAGCTAAATTTTATTTATTAGAAAATAGACTTCAAGAAGTAACCTTGGCATTTACAATTGAGGACACAGAGGTGAAGGATTACAAACAGATACACCCACACCCACACACCCACACACCCTTTTGATTATTCAGATAAAGACACAACCAAATTTAAACTATGAAATGCTGAAAAGGATATAGAATCTTAGAGCTGACTATTCCAGAATATTAGCTGATATTCATTCTGCTCTCCCTTTGGAAGATATGTCTTATATTTCATTTTAGACTCTTCTGGAATACTTTCAGTACTAAGGGAGTGTTTTGAGGTGTGCACTGCCTCACTTGGAACAATCAATTCCAAATGTTCCAATTATTAGAATCTAAATTCATTACATTGACTGAAATTTGCCTCCCTGTAATCTCCACCATTAGTTCTTGTTCTGCCTCTTGGAACTATGCAAAATGAATATGATCTCTCATCCACATAAATGCCACATTTATACTTTAATACACTGATCATGTACAATATGTAAGAACACTTTTTCTGCCCCTGTTAAACTTAGAGTGTAGAGGGAAAGAAAACAAGTAAAAAGAACTACCCATTTGCTAACTTAGGGAAACCCCTCCCACACTCCCTTCTTGGATTTAAATAAATTTTCCTCTCATTATGTGCATGTGGGGGGCCAGGCCTGGCTAGGTCTATGACCCCAGGTTATCTATTGTCCGAAGTGGACTGCTGTGGTATTTTGCTCACAATTACCTCTATGTGTCTGAGGGTTATTCGCCTTAGCAGAAGGGAGAGAGAGAAAAAAACAATCTCTGAGGGAAAGAAACAATCTTAGTAAGAAAGTAAACCTTAGCAGTCTTTTTGGAAAGACATTGGGCAGACACCCTGCGGGCAGAAGAAGCGAAAGAGTCAGAGTGAGCAAGTCTGTGAAAGAATGTGCACACCCTCCCCAACTGTCTTCTGCAGCTTCTTATAGATGTGATCCCATGGCTACTTACACCACAGGTGTAGTGACTGCCAATCACCGATGTTTTTGTCTAGTGAGTTCTCTGGGTTCAGGAGAGCTGAATCCCTTCCCCATGCCTTTATCAGCAAGGTATTACATTACCAAGATGTTACTGATGTTTCTTATAATTACAAAGTGTTTGAAGCCTAGCTCTCACTTCTCCTACCCATGAAGCTATATGGTCTGCTACATGTGCATGTAGTTGTTAATCTACACGTTTCAACTCAGTATTGAATACATTGATGCTTATTTTTTCATTCTTGTGATACTTGACTTAGGAGAGTCTTCTCAAAATCCATCCAAGTTGTAACAAGAGATACAAAATACTCTATCTTACACACCCAGAAATACTGATAAACACTTGATTCTCACAAAAGTTAAAATATTTATGATACATTAAAAAAAAAAAAAAAAAACTATCCCAGTGAGTATATAGCTGCACAGTGAGATGTTACAAAGAGAGAAATGTCTTTCCATAATGGATGGGCAAAATAGGTGAGAAAATAAATTACTTAAATAATACAATAAACCAACTGGATCTGGCAGACATATATAGACCATTCTTTCAAACAACAGCAAACAAATTCTCCGTGTCCCTGGGATAATTTTCAGGATAGACCCTAAGTTATGCCATTAATTATTTCCTAATAGATTTTGTTTTTCTTATTTTTCTTTCACTTTATTTCTTTTCAGTTTTTTGAACCAGGTTACATTGATTGCATTTGTTAGGTAAAGTCCTTCTTATAATAGTTTCCCTCCCCCCAAATGTGTGTCACATGCTGTGACCCCTTATCCCTCTTCCTCCTTCCCTCTCTCTGCTCTCCCCTTTTTTCACCCTCTTCTGTTTACTAGGTCATTGATTGTCCTCATATCAGAATTGAGTACATAGGATTCTTGCTTCTCCATTCTTGTGATGTTTTACTAAGAATAAAGTGCTCCACTTCCATCCAAGTTAATACAAAAGATGTAAAGTCTTCATCTTTTTTCATGGCTGAGTAGTATTCCATGGCATGCATATACCACAGCTTTTTAATCTATTCCTGGGTTGGTGGGCATTTAGGCTGTTTCCACATTTTGGCAATTTTAAATTGAGCTGCAATGAACAGTCTAGTGTAAAGTATCCTTATGGTAAATGGCTTTTTTTTTTTTTTTCTTCTGGGTAGATGCCCAGTAATGAGATTGCAGGATCAAAAGGGAGGTCTACTTTGAGTTCTTTGAGGGTCCTGTATACTTCCTTTCAAAAAGGTTGTATTAGTTCGTAGCGCACCAGGAGTGTAAAAGTGTTCCCTTCTCTTCACATCCACACCAGCATCTGCAGTTTTGTGTTTTTTTGATGTGGGCCATTCTCATTAGAGTTAGGAGATATCTCAGGGTGGTTTTGATTTGCATTTCTCTAATAGTTAGGGATGACAAGAGTGTTTTCAAATGTTTGTTAGCTAATGATCTGTCTTCTTTAGAGATGGTTGTATTCATTTCTCCTGCTCATTGATATAAGGGATTGTTGGCTTTTTTTCATGTTGATTAATTTGAGTTCTCTGTAGGTCCTAGTTATCAAACTTTTATCTGATTCAAAATATGCGAATATTCTTTCCCATTGTGTAGGTTGTCTATTGTCTTTGATTGTTGTTTCCTTATCTATACAGAAGCTTTTCAGTCTGATTAAGTCCCCTTTGTTTACATTTGGTGTTGCAATTGCCAAGGAAGTCTTCTTTAGAAGGTTGCTCCCCAGGCCAATATCTTCAAGTGTTTTTCACATGCTTTTCTCAAGGATTTTTATCATTCCATACCTTAAATTTAGGACTTTTATCAATCTTGAATCTTTTTTTTTGAGTGGAGAAAGGTACAGGTCCAGTTTCATTCTTTCACATGTGGAAACCCAGTTCTCCCAGCACCATTTATTGAATAGGGAATTTTTTACCCCTGGTGTTTCTTCCTGTATGGTTTATTGAAGATTAGGTGGCTGTAAGATGTTAGTTGCATCTCCTAGTTTTCTGTTTGGTTCTAGATGTCTCTGTCTGTATTTTTGTGCCCAAACCATGCTGCTTTGATCACTATGGCCTTGTAGTACAGCCTAAGGTTTGGTAGGCTGATGCCCCCAGCTTTGATTTTATTGCTAAGAAATGCCTTTGCTATACAAGGTTTTTTCTGGTTCCATACAAAATGAATAATTACTTTTTTCCAAATCTTGAAAGTACAATGTTGTTACTTTTAATAGGAATGGCATTAAATTTGTAGATTGCTCTGGGCTGTATAGACATTTTAACAATATTTATTCTTCCTAGCCATGAACATGGTATGTTCTTCCATTTGTTAATATCTTCTGCTATTTTTTTCCTTAGGATTTCATAATTTTCTTTACAGAGGTCTTTACCAATTTTGTTAGGTATATTCCTAGGTATTTCATTTTCTTTGCTGCTACTGTGAATGGACTTGTGTCCTTAATTAGTTTCTCATCTTGACTACTATAAAGGATACATTGATTTGTGGACATTTGTTTTATATCCTGAGACATTACTGTATTTTATTTTTTTTAATCACTTCTAGGAGTCTTGTGGTTGAGTCTTTGGGGTTCTGTAAGTATAAGATCATACCGTTAGCAAACAGGGCGAGTTTGACCTCCTCTGCTCTCATTTGGATGCTCTTATTTCCTTCTCTTGCCTGATTATTTTGGCTAGAACTTGCAGTACTATGTTGAATAGTAGTGGCTATAGAGGACTTCCTTGTCTGGTTCCAGTTCTAAGTGGAAAAGTTTTCAGTTTTACTTAATTCAGTAAAATATTAGCTGTGGGTTTGTCATAGATGGCATCTATCAGTTTAAGCAATGTGCCACCTATTCCTACACTCTTCACTGATTTTAATTTAGTAAGGAGTAAAGGAATAGGTGGCAATTTCTAATTAATTCCAATTAGAAAAAAAATGCTGGATTTTATCAGATGCTTTTTCTGCATTTATTGAGAGGACCATATTGTCTGGGTTTTTTTTTTTTTTTTTTTTTTGGTTTTGTTAATATGGTGAATCACATTTATGGACTTGCGTATGTTAAATCAGTCTTGCATCCCTGGGATAAAACCTACTTAATCATGACATACGACTTTTTTGATGATAAGCTGTAATCTATTGGGTAGGATTTTGTTGGAGATTTTTGCATCTATATTTATTAGTGAAATTGGTCTGAAGCACTCCTTTTTTAGTTGAGTCTTTTCCTGATTTTGGTATCAGGGTAATGTTTGCTTTGCACAACATGTTGGGGAAGATTCCTTCTTCCTCATTTTTTTTTAGAATAATTTCAGCAGTATGGGAATAAGCTCTTATTTTAAGGTTGGATGTAATTCGGGTTTGAAGCCAACCACCCCAGGGCATTTTTTTTTTTTTTTTTTTTTTATGGGGAGAATTTTTTATTGTTTCTTTGATCTCAGTGCTTGAAAATAGTCTGTTCAGGAGATCTATTTATTCCTGGCTAAGTCTAGGAAGAGGGTGTGATTCCTAAAATTGATCCATTTGCTTCACATAGTCAAATTTCTGGGCATATAATTTCTGGTAGTATTCAGAGGTAATCTCTTGTATCCCTGTGGCATCTGTTGTTATTTCTCCTTTATCATTTCTGATTGAGGATACCAGAGATTTTTCTTTTCTATTTCTAGTTAGTCTGGCAAAAGGTTTACCTATTTTATTTATTTTTTTGAAAAATCATCTCCTTGTTTTATTAATTTTCTGAATGATTCTTTTGTTTTTGATTTTATTAGTCTATGATTTTATTTTGGATATTTGTTTTCTTCTGCTGGGTTTAGGCTTAGATTGTTCTTTTTTCACTTCCATAAGATGGTTTGTGTTTGTTGATCCACTTTCTTTCTGTTTGTAAGATGTAGCCATTTAAAGCAACAAATTTTCTTCTCAGAACAGCTTTTGCTGTATCCTTTTGGTTTGGGTAGCCTTTGTCTTCATTGTTGTTATGCTCAAGGAAGTTAATGACTTCCTGTTTTATTGCTTCCTGCACCCAACTGTCATAAAGCATAAGATTGTTTAATTTCCATGCCTTTGTGTGGGGTTGAATGTTTTTGTTGGAGTTGAGTTCCATCTTTATTGCCTTGTGGTCTGAGAAGATACAAGTCAAAATTTCAATTCTTTTAATTCTTTCGAGGTTTGTTTTATGTCCTAAGATATGATCAATTTTGGAGAATGTTTCATGGGCTGATGAAAAGAACATATATATTTTAGCTTTGGGATAGAGTGTTCTATAGAAGTGTATCAAGCACAGTTGTTCTAGGGTCACATTTAAGTCCTGTATATCCTTGTTAATTTCTGTTTAGATGATCTGCACAGCTATGTAAGAGAAGTTTTAAACATTTCCTGCTATTATGGTGTTATGGGATATCATGTTGCTCAGACCAATTAAGGTCTGTTTCAGGAATCTGGGAGCATTTAAGTTGGGTACATAAATATTTACAATTGAAATGTCTTCTTGTTGTATTCTTCCCTTGACCAATATGAAGTGTCCATCTTTGCCTTTTTTTATTTTAGTTGCTTTACATCCACTTTATCTGAAAATAAGATTCCAATCCCTTGCTTCTGAGTTCCGTTTGCCTGAAAAATTGTCTTCCATTCCTTAACTCTGAGTTTTAATTTGTCCTTTGAGGCTAAGTGTGTTTCCGGCAGACAACAAATGGATAGCTTTTTTTTTTTTTCTTTTTTAAAATTTAATCAGGCAACCAATACCTCTTCAGTGGGAAATTCAAGTCATTAGCATCTATTGAGATAATTAAAAAGTGTGGTGGCATTCTAGTCATCTTATTTTTTGAAAGTCCAGTCCTTAGTTTCATCTTTTGAATCATCGTGGAAGCTAGGTTTTGTCCTTTAGTTTCTGAGTGATTATTTTGCTGGTGGTAAATTGTTATAGTCACTGTGTAGAACAGGTCAAAGTATTTCCTGTAGAGCTGGTCTTGTTTTGGCAAATATTCCCAATGTTTGCAACACATCAGTAAAAGAATTGATTTCTCTATCAATTTTAAAGCTTAGCTTAGTAGTGTATAGAATTCTAGGATGGAAATTGGTTATTTTCAGTAGATTAAAGGAAGGTGACCTTTGTCTTCTGGCTGGAAAAGTTTTCTTCGACAAGTCTACAGTCACCCTGACCCTAGTAAGCAATTGGCACTTACTCCTTGTGGCCTGCAGAATCTTTTCTTTTCTCTTGACTTTGGACAAGTTCATCACATTATGTATAGGAGAAGCTCTATTAGAGTTGAGGCAAACTTGGGCCCAAAATCCCTCTGAAAGAACTGTGTCAGAATCTTTATTGATATTTGGAAAATTTTCATTTATAACATTCTCCAATATGGTTGCCATTCCTCTGGGCCATCCTTCTTCCCCTTCTATGATACCTGTAATTCATATGTTTGAATGCTTCATGGAGTCCCATCATTCTGTCAGTGGACGTTCTGCTTTCTCCTTCTTTTTCTCTGACTCTTTGTCAGAGTTAGCTCATGAATTTTGTTCTCTACCTCTGAGATTCTTTCTTCTGCCTGGTCTAATCTATTACTGATATTTTCTACTGAATATTTAAGTTCCCTAATTGACTGCTTCAATTCTTTAAGCTCTGCTATATCCTTTCTGTATTCTTCATATCGCTCATCTCTTATTTGATTCTGTTTTTAGATTTCCATTTGGTTATTTTCCACTTTATCAGCAATTTCCTTCATTGTTTTTATCATTCATATTCTAAATTCCTCTTCTGTCACTTCTAACATTTTTTTATAAGTAGAATCTCTGCAGGAGCTACCTCATAGTCCTTGGGGGTTTCTATGATATGCCTTTTTATGTTATCAGGATTTTTCTGCTGTGTCTTCATCATGAGTGCTTTCTGTTGTTTGTTTCCTTGCTCTAATTTTCCTTTTGCTCACTTTTGCTTTTTAATTACTGTGCCTCTGTCCTAGGGTGTTGATGTGTCATTTTGGTACTGGTCTAAAAGGATGAGAAGAATGAAGAGCAAGAAGGAAAAAAAAATTAAAAAATGAATAAAAGAGAAAGGAAATGCGGTGAGTAAAAGAGAATATTGACAAAAAGAAGAGTGGCACACAATGAGGGAGACAGAAGTAATGGAGGTGTACAGTAGGGTACTTTGACCCATACCTTAAAAACTGCCCACCTTTGTATGAGCTGGGTTGGGTGGTTCTCTGGCAGTCTGTAGCTCTATCCCAGCCTGAGCAAACACAGTACCCCACCTCCACCACTTACAGAAGAAAAAAAAAATACTATAAATCAAGCAAAAACAAACAGGCAAAAAGCCTTACAGGATATAATTGTGAGGAAAATAAAATAACTGGGTCAGAAAACTAGAAAAATTGAAATTCTTATTAAAGAGGGCAAAAATGAAAAATTATATCTACACTAGAAAAGTTAAGGAAAGAAAGAAAAATCTTGGAGGAAAAAATTGAAATATAAAAATGAAAGGAAGAAAAGGAAAGCAATATGTATATCTTCTGAATATTGCCTGGGCAATAGGTGATCTTCTAGGGTATGAGATGTCATCATAATGCTGATATAGCTGCATAAGATAAAGATTGAAGGCTTCTGCTGACTTATTTTCCCTCTAACCCCACAGGATTGAGAACCTGAATCTCTCCTTAGCCCACTTATAAGACACTTTAAACCATGACCCTTGGTTAAGCAGAGGATTCCCAGGAAAGCATGTGCTGCCAGAATCTCTACTGAAGTGGCTTCCCACCAAACTGGCCTCACTCTGCACCCTTGAGGACCAAGGTTTCAAGGCAGCTCTCTTCTGTCTAACAGTTCAATCCCTGCTCTTCTCCATTGTCTCAGTCTTGGCCTCTGGACACTGTTCAAAGTCACTTGATCACTCACCCAGGATTTACTAGCATGGGTCTCACTCTGGGACCCTGAGGGTGAAGCCTGCAGGGCAGCTCTCCCACATTGGCTGTGTGTGGCCTGCAGCTAAACAATGGAAGCTCATTTCTGGCCCAGCAGCTCATTTCCAGACTCTGGACACTTTTCAAAGTCATTTGCACTCTCTCCCAAGGTCTTCTAAGGTAGCTCAATCAAGTGCCCAAGTCCAAAAACAGAAAGCAACCCATAGGGAATGTCTCCCTGTCTGCAATATCAATAGTTCTGTAGCTAAAGCTGTGGCAGGTGCCATGGCCTCAGACTGAATGCAACCACTTGCCACTTCACTGCTTTTGTCCTCCTCATGGGGTCCAGAAGTTTTCTACTGCTTTCTTGCATCCCTGAAGCTTTGTTTCTGGAAGATCCCACAAGCCAGAGGTTCCTGTAGTCTTCTCTCCCAAATCTCACTGTGTCCAGTTGCAAAGAAGCTTTTACTCAGTTGCCATCTTGCCAATATGATAAATTATCTTAATTTGAGATACAATGTGGAAAGCTTACATCAAATTAGTTAACATAACAATGACCTCACTTATTTGTTGTGGTAAGACAATAATTGTATCTACTCTTACTAGTTTTGAAATGTACCATTTTATTATGCACATTAGGTGAGGTCCCACTAAATACCCAGTCGCCAGCTTGCAGGAGAAACTGGGAGCAGAGTGGAAAGATTTAAGAAGCGTGGACACCTGCACTAAAAGGGAAGGTTGGTTGCAAGTGCTGTTTGGAAAAGAACAGCCGAAGTTACACAATTCTTAGGTGACAAACTTTTACAGAAATTCCAAAATGGCGATTGGCCATGGAAGGTGGTTACCATGGTAACAGTATAAACTGTGAATCAGATATAAGCCTGGAAACCACCCACAGCGACACCTGGTGTCCAGAAAGTATATTGCAGTATGAATATATTTCTACGAAGGTTGATCTCTACAGCAGAAGGATAGTTGTGTATAGTGGATAGCTGTATATTTCTACACACAAGAGTATTTTTGTAGGTGGTGCCTTTTTTCTTTTTTTTTAAATTTTTTTTCTTGTTTTACTTTGTTCTGTTTTTTTTACTCACCATTTTCTTGGAGGAGCTTTTGATAATTTTTTTAAATTACTTTTTATATAGATATATTTTTTTCCTATGTTTTCTAATTTCAATTTCTTCTTTCTTCTCTTTTAACATTTCTACTAACACCACTTTTCTCTCTCTCTTTTTTTTCTCTTTCCTTTCTTTCTTTTGATTACTATATGTTTATCACTATTTTTATTACAGTTGTTTTTATGTTGCTGTTGTTGTTCATGTTGTCTGTATGTCTATGTGTTTCTGTCTGTTTCTGGTAGCCTTTGTATCTGTTTATTGGTTCATTTGCTCACAACAAGCTTGGTGTTACAACCTGCAACTCTGAGCTACAAGAACTTCCCTCCAATCTCACTCCATGGCATGGAAGCCTGCCCCCCAGGAGTCCATATTATTGGGTAAACTCTCGAGAGGTGTAGACAGGACCTGGACTGCAGCTGGCCAGTGCTGATTCTGCAGCACAGGAGTGAGGAGACGACATTTGGCTAAGAGGGAACCACACCGGAGCGGTGGTGCCCTGAGGTGTAGACCAACAGCCGTCTTCAGCAATAAAAAGGCCCACCTTCAGATATCCCATAGCCACTCCGCCTGTCTCTCTGGGCAACCAGATGAGGCTGAGCATCTTCTCAGATGGCAACCACCACGGAACTGACCTGGGACTGAAAAACAGGCCCCGTGATTAAAGGGTTTGCCTGAGGCAGTACTGACCTGGGTGGAACACATGGACTAGAAAACGCACCCGCAGAGCTGGGAAACTCCCAGGGTGGGGCTGATCCTGAGGACCGCTTTACTGAGCCTAAGACACACCTGGCCCTCAGGGGATCACCAGCATATAGACAAAGGAGGCCAAGAGGTTACAGCTGACAACTAATCATTCTGCAAATACAAACACAGGAGTAAAGACAGGGCCCGAGACACAGGTTCTGGGAACTCAAATCAGCCTCTCCTCTGCAGAGGAATCTAGCAGGGTCAGAAATAAATTCCCACAGGGTTGTTCTGTTCACCCAGTAACATAAACTAAGCGTGGGGCTGGAACTGAGTGAACACCTCCATCCTCCATCAAGTGCTCAAGGTTGACAGGCCTCAACACTCCCTGCTGGATAAAGACAGAGAGCAGCAACCTGGATGAGCAGACACAGACTACCCTGTGATTTAGGCAGCTGCAAACCTCTGGAATATCTGCTCACTGCAGACAACTGACTGGGGTCCAGCCCTGTGGGGCTAGCAGTGACTGGTTGTGACAGAGCTTCAAAGTGGGGAAGGAGGACTCAACCTTCCCAGACTGATCTACTTGCTGGGTGGGTCCTCCTGACTCCACACAGCACTGGAGTAAGCCATATTAGAGCAATCACCAGAACCCTATGATCCAGTTCCCAGAGACCTCTTAAACTCTCCCACCCAAGACAGCTGCTAACTGAGACAATTTATTTGGACCTTTTGAACTGAGATAATCACCTGGGGACTATCCAGGTGGTGCCCTGGGTGTGTTGTTGAAGGAAGGTTGGATTTTCCTGTTCCATTTGTTGCCTGTGGTGGGTGGGGTGACATAATTGCTGGTATTTCTTCACAGCTGAGACTTCAACCCAGAGTAACTGTTTCACTAGGGTCAAACAGAAACCAACTGAAAACAATACATAACCACTTAGCCCCTCTACACAAAACAGGGACCCAGTTTCTCAGGCCACAACACTATATGGGTCCTCGACAAAGCACCAGGGGAGAAATCAAAGGTATTAAAACAATCATGGGGCTGAATCAGTGGAAAAACTCTGGTAACATGAATAACCAAAATAGATCAACCCCCCCCCAAGGAAAGATATGGCAGATTTAATTGAAGGTCCCATTCACAAACAACTGGCTGAGATGTCAGAAATTGAATTCAGTATTTGGATGGCAAACAAGATTAACAAGATGAAACTAGGAATTCCAGGAGAAATTCAAAAGCTTTCTCAAGCATTTAACAAATTTAAAGACAAAAACACCAAAGACCTAGACACAGTGAAGCAAGAATTTGCAGCCCTCAAAGAT
>CAUYPK010123825.1:0-25824 GCA_963574355.1 Loris lydekkerianus | reverse complement strand
ATTTTTGCATATACCTTCACTGGAGAAATTGGCTTGTAGTTTTCTTTTGTTGCTCTCTCCTTATTTTGGTTTTCTTGCCTCAAAGAATGTTTGGAAAAATTTCCTTCCCTTCAGTTTTTAAAAATAGTTTGGGAAGAATTGGTTAGTCCTTCTTTGGTAGAATCCAGCAGTGAAGTCATGAGATCTTTTAGATTTGGGATAGTGCCTAATTTCATTTCCACTGGATATATTTGCCACATTGGGATTGTTGTATCATGTGGTAGTTCCATTATTTTTTTCAGGAACCTCCATACCATTTTTCATGATGGCTTTAGTACTTTGCACTGTCATCCTCTATGTGAAAGAATGCCTATCTCCATATCTATACCAGCATTTGCTATTTTTTCCCTCTTAAAAAAATTATTCTACTTGGAATAAGGTGATATTTTATAGTGGTTTTAATTTGCATTATGGTCCTTATGGTCTCCTACTCCTGGGACACAGCCTATGCCACTGTCTCCTGGGCTCTCTCCATCACTGTCATCCAGTGGGACTCTACCCGTCACCTTGGGAGACCTGGGAGGGCAGCTGGCAGCTCTTGGGAGGTGTCTCTCTGCAATTTTAGTCCTCACTGCTTCCACCCTGTGCCTCAGCATCTTTCTACACGAAATGAGCGCATGCCTTGTGTGGCTGACAGGGAAGTCATGAAAGATTTTTTTTCTGAAGTGCTTCTGCACAGCACTAATCTTACCCTCAAAAGGTTACTTTCTGGTTGCTCTGGTGTCACCTACCACACTTCTGCTGATTTCTTCTACTACACACCCTTCTCATTTGTACTGTAACACTCTAGCCACTGAGTGTTACAATATGAGCAATATGAAGTATTTTCAGAGGGAAAGAGGTTGCTGTGAGTGTCATAGTCAAGGAAGGTTACGTGGAACGGAGGTTAGAGGGACAAAACCGTGATGGCTAGATAATGTTCTAGACAGGCTGGGGAAAAGGGATTTCAGTCACGCGACATGTGGGAAGTCTCAGGAAAGAAAAGAATACAGGACATTTACAGGAAAGAAGGTTAGATTGTTTGGCTAAGGAAAGACTCCAAAGCTTATTTGAAACACAAGATTCCAAATTCATCATGAGGAGGTCAGAATTCAGATAATCAATAATTTGAGGATTTTTTCCTCCTATCAGAGAGTCCAGGTCAACTCAAGGCATCAGAAACCGAGTAATCAATAATAGTTGAAGGACCAATGCAAAACAGACAAGGGAAGAGCTGGGAAGCATGCCCAACCCTCCATCTGAAGGAAATAAATAGGTGCCCGCTCACACACACAACTTAAAAACAGGCGGAGGCATTGATGCTAAGAAGCTGGTCTTCAGTCCATTTATTTTCATTTCATTCTCTTAAAGCCAGTTGCAAACGAGCATAATCTAAAAGCATGCAAGGAATGACAGGTAAAAACATCTGTGTGGGGAGGTGCTGTGTGTTTAGAAATCCTCTGGGAGAATCAATTATTTGAAAATAAGACTAGAAGGTGGTGCCCGTAGCTCAGTGGTTAGGTCACTGGCCACTGGGGCTGGTGGGAAATAAATTAATTCACTAGGCACCGTAAACCAAAGTGTCCTGCTATTCCTCCACAATTGCTTCCCTTTCTTGTTCAAAAAAAAAAACTTTTGAGTTTTCTCTCTTTGAAAGAATATATGGTGTTACTTTTGCTGTTGTTGGAAAAAAAGGTCTTACCTAAGAAAATTAGATCCTTAGACGTCAGGACAGTTAGCTCTGCACAGCTTATGATGCAAGAGTCCTTAAGATGGTGCTTACTGTCTCCTGTTTCAGTTCTTTGAGCTACTGGAGGAGAAAAATGCTCTTGGCCTTCAACTCCGTGGCACTACCCAACACCTGCGTGAAAGCCAGGAGTGCTACAAGGACCTCTTCAACCCTGCACAGTGTTGAAGAAGCGGGTGGAAGATCTGCAGGCAGCGATGAGGAAGGTGAGAGGCTGGAAGAAGTGATGAGAGCGAGTGGACATGACTCAGCGTGCAGAGCCGTGGAAGAAGCTGATGCCGTTAGGTGGGAGAGAAAGAGAGGGTTAACTGAGTGAGGAAAGGGCTGAGAAACCTTCCACAGTTAAGGTACTAGGAGGAAAAAGGTCAGTGAAAAGGTCAGACAGAAATCAGAGAGTGGGAAACAGGGATGACCACAGTTTTTGGAACTCGGAAACTGAGAAAAGTGTTGGTTTTGCTTGATATGATAAAGAAAACTGTGGGAAGATTTGGATGTGAGAAACACAACAGGTAGCCCTGTTGACAGCAGTGGAGAGGAGGCAGTGCTGAAGTTGGAAGGGACGGAGGAATTGGTGCAGAGATGAATAGAGGAGGAAGGAGGAGGAGGAGTCTGGGGTGCTTGGGAGCAGAGAAGGATCAGAGTAGCATCTGGAAAATCCATGAGCATCTACCAGGCAAAAGCAGACATCAACAGTGAGGCTATCAGCATTTAAGTGGACAAATTCAAGAATGCAAATCTGGGAGAAAAATCTAGTTAAGCCCAGAGTTTTGTATAAGTGATTCACCTGCTAGAGCAGAAGTTTCTCACATCTAAATGTTGGCTTGTGAATTTGGAGCAGGGACAGTCTTCTCCAAGGCTTCTCATTCTCTCGGATGCTAAATGAATTCTTGTTTTCCTCAAGTGCCCTTTGTGAAGAGCTTTCATCACTGAATTACTAAGCCTATTTCTCTTTCAGGGACCACTAAACATCAATGCTGCTCAGGTAGCTCAGCAGGAAAACAACGAAGTTCTCTCTGACAGCTTAAAGAACTCCAGGAGCTACAGCAAAGGTAGAGATGGGGCCTCTCCACCCTGCAGCATATTCTGAAGGCACAGAAGTTGGGTGGTCAGGAGTGAGGGTGCCAAGGGCAATAATTACACCAGTGAACTCTGGATTGGTTGACAGAGCAAGACCTTGCCTCTTATAAAATAAATAAATAAGAAAAGAAAGGCAGAAAGAGAAAGAAAGGAAAGAAAGGGAAGGAAAAAAGATGAATGGTAATCTAAAATGTGCTGAACTCCATATTATCTTACTGGTATTAAAATGAAAGATAATTCCTAAAATCTCTCAAGATATTTTCTGCAGCTTCAGTTAATCTGTCCACAGCTATGCTCTTCAGATATTGTTCGTGTTCACACAAGCTACATTGTTCAGCTTTATTATAACCTTATGAAGACTTGGAATCTCTTGTAGTGGCAACTGTGTCTTGCATCTAGTGATTCTGTTTGTTTCCCATTTATCCTGAAGCTTTTCAAAATCCCAGCAGCAGCTGTGCAACACCAAACAAGAAGTAAATGAACTAAGGAAGCTGCTGGAAGCAGAAAAACATGAGAGAGTGGCCACTGAGAGCCAGAGAGTGGCTGCTGAAAATCAGAGGGTGGCTGCTGAGAACCTCCTCTCCCTGGCCGAGGAACAGATCAGGTGGTAATGACCCAGGGGGATGGCCTGTGTTCACTCCTGATCCTTTCATGCACATTTCAGTGGCCAGATTTAGGGTTAGGTGTTTCCCTCATCCCAGGAAAAGTCCTGCAGTGGGTTTGGGGTCATTGTGGTCACCCAAGACAACATGATACTTGTGTAGTCTGGGATGGCCTACACTTTTCAAAACAGTGGTTCTTAGAGAATAATGATATCTGCCATTGATTGACAGCTTACTTCCTAAGATATGAAATAAGCTACGAAAGATATTTTATTACATCTCAACAATAACTGTGTTACGTAGATGCTAGGTTCTTTAGAGGGACAAATATACATGGCAACCTCATTCCCCATCTGAGATCTGAATCAATTGAAATATTTTTAAAAGATTAAAACATATGATTGTTTTAAAGACTCCCTTGTACAGCTGATAACAGGTCTTGATTTGTTGGCAAGTGTGCTTCCTGACCCTGAACTTCCCCTCCTAGTCACAGCCAATGTGGCACAAGGGTAGGCTTTCCTTGCCGAAGAAACTGCTCTTCCCAAAGTAGATCGCTGGAGTGACAGAATGAATTGGGCTTCCTGGGGGCAGTTTGCACCAAGTGTGGTTTGGAAGGTTAGAGCTGGTACATCCCTAGGTCCTCACTCCCAGTTCACCCGAGTCAAGCGACTCGTTCTGCGTGAGAGTAAAGAGTAGCTACAAGAGTATCTGGATATCAAAAGAAACATTAAAAACAGGCACTTTTATTATATCTGTAGAGGAAAAGCCACCTACGTATACTGTCTCCTCCTAAGACATTTGTGATAGTAATGCCTTCCTGACACCTTTCCTTGTCAGGGTGGCAGCCCAGTGAGCAGACTGTATGTGAGGTGCCCTTCTTTCTTATCCAGCATATTGACAACTTCTGAATTGTCATCACCTGTTTGGGCCTTGGGATGAAATATAGGGGGCGGCTCTGTGGGACACAGCAGGGTCTTCTGCGAGTCTTGCTATCTCTGCCCAGCTTTAGCAAGCCTGTGTGCCTGAGGCTCACTGCCTTCCACTCGCTGTGGAAGTGTTTAGAACTGTTGAAACCTGCCCCGTGGGGAGGTTAATTTCCTCCATGGGTGATTAACCTATCCCAAGCCAGCTGAGCCTGCAGGTGACTCCCAAGCCTGTGGACATTCTGTATTTATCCACGCTTACCTGCTGCAGTTCCCTCTTTGGCGCTAATGTAGACTGGGGTAGCTCCGTAAGAGGAGGTGGGGTCTTTCGCCAGCGGGGATCCCCTGAGCTGCATTTGGTTCACACGCTGATGCCCTCTTCCAAGAGTGAGAGCCACGGAGAGAGGTTTGCATGGTCCGTTCACTGAGCCAGGAGGACAAGCCTTCTTCACCCAGGGGTGATGTGCCCTAGTGAAGGACAGGATGACTCTTCTAAGCCTCTCCACCAAGCCTGGGCCCTTTCTCCACAGTAAGAATGTGGGAAGAGAGAAGGCTGGGTGCACCTAAGTGTATCTTGGGCAAGGGAGATGCCTGTCCAGTGGGCAGCCAACGCTGCCAGCCTGTGGTGTGGGCACCAGGCGGCTACATGGGGGACCCCAGATGGACCCTGGAGGCCAGTGTTTAATAACTAGAGGGCTGCCCATGGTGGGCGGTGCCACAGAGGAGAGTCTGTGAGGAGAAGGAATGATAGCCATCCCTTACAGAAGTACTTATCCAGTTCCTATTCAGGTCAATTACAGGTAAGGACAAGGTCTAGAGCAGGGGTGTCCAAACTTTTTTTCTTTCTGCTGCACATTGGAAGAAGCAGCGCTGTCTTAGGTCACGAAGTAAAAACACGAACACTAACAAAAGCTGATTAGCAGAAAGAAAAAAAAAAGGAAGGTCTGTGCATACTTTTCACAATATTGGATTACCACAAAATGATGAAAATGAACATGCAATTCTAGAGTGAGATGTGAGAAGAGATGGCCGAAGAGGCTGCAAGGTGAGATCACCAGGGGAGAGGAAGTGTGGGGTCAGGGAGCATCCGCCCCAGCCAGAAGCTGTTCCTCTCCTGCTTCAGCCAGGGGCATCTCTGCACCCCACCTGCTGCAGTCGCCTGGGGAGCTCCAAGGCATCCCAAGCAACATTTGTTACCAAACAGGGATGAAAAGCAGTCAACAGGTCAAGTCCTCATTCCAGCCCACAGTCTTGCAGCTGGAATATTGATGAGGCCATAGGAGAGGCAGGGCCCTTGGCAAAGTGACTGGGGCAGTCTGGCACCTGATCAGAGGTGGTGGCAGGGGTGGGGCAGGTGGTTCAGAGACTTTTCCAATGAGGCAGCAGTTGAGCCAAGACCTTAAAGATTCTCTCTGGTTCTCTGGCCACCAGGACCTAGTCTGGAAGCTTTAGTGGAGGGGGCACCAACACAAGGCTAATGTGTGAGGAGCCATGGTCACGGGCAGCTGGCTGCTTGATCTCAGGGGATCACTATCTGCAAGGTCAGTCAGGCTACAGTCACCAGGGGGTAGTGGCTGTGAAGAAGCAGGCCCCTGTTCTCATCTGCTGCTGATGAAAGGTTTGTACCACAGGGAACAGATCCCTTGGACTTCAAAGTTATTACCTAGGCAGCAGCTGAGCAGTGTCCTTTGCCTCTGTGCAGAAGGAAAACCTTATGGTAGGAAGCAACTCAGGCACAGGGCAGGGGCAATTTGGGTCACTGTCAAGCTGCACCTGCAGGGACACTGCTGGGACCCTGCCCAGCTGGCTGCTGTCACCCTGACAGGAGCATGACATAGGTGAAGGGGCAAGCATCTGAGGTGAGCAGGTAACACGTGCCAGGCTGGGGAGAGCACCCCAGGCAAAGGGGCAGAAGGTACAAAGGCCCTGTGGCTTTCAGTGTCTGTACTTCCATCCTGCAATTTTTCAAAGGGACACAGAAAGGATGCACCCCCACCTCCGAATAAAGAATTCTGAGTTCTGCAAAGCCTCAGGTATCCAGGGCTGTCAAGAGGCCTGAAGGGAAGCCCACAGTATCCCACAGTGAAGCCCCCACGTGTGGCAGGGGCTTCTGCTCCCCAGGGTCTTCCCCGGCCCACCCAGCCAGGCAGCCTTTTGCTAGTTCACCTGCCCCTCTCTGGGCAGCTGCCTCACCAAGTCAGGGGCTTACAGTCTGGAACCTGAGTCCAGGCCAGGCAAGCTCTCTACCCCTCCCCTCAACCCTCCTTGAGTTGAGAAGACAATGGAACTGGCTTTGAATCCCAGACGAATTCTGAGTTCAAATCCCTGCTCCTCACACATCACCCAGGTTTAACTGCTTGGTCTAAGCCTCACTTTTCTCATCTGTAAAACAGAGATATAAAGCCTTGTTCATGGCGTTGATCTGGGTAAAATAGGAACCCAGAGGTGAGCCTACAGCTGGGGCCCAGCAGAGAATAAGAAACCACACTGGAGACTCTCAAACTTGCAGGTTGAGAAGGGCACAGAAACACTTCTCAACTGATGTCTGTCCCTGAACTATTTAAAGGTCTTTTTTTTTTTTTTTGGTAGAGACAGAGTCTCAGTTTGTCGCCCTGGGTAGAGTGCTGTGACGTCACACAGCTCACAGCAACCAACTCCTGGGCTTAAGCAATTCTCTTGCCTGAGCCTCCCAAGTAGCTGGGACTATAGGCGCCCACCACAACGCCCGGCTATTTTTTGTTGCAGTTTGGCTGAGGCTGGGTTTGAACCCGCCACCCTCCGTATATGGGGCCGGCACCCTACCCACTGAGCCACAGATACCACCCTATTTAAAGATCTTGCGGAGAAAGTAGGGTTCATTCTGAAGAGCGTTTCACATTCTTTGCAGATTACAACGTTAACCGGCGTGATGTTCCTTCCCTTCAAAGCCCCAATGTGGATCCTCCAGCTCCCAGTGCCCCTTGCCCCAGCCCCACTCCTCAGCCACGTGTCAAGAATGTGGGGTCAGAAGATCACCCGGCACACAGTGATGGTCTCCAGGGCCTTTATTTATACACTGCAGTCTGTCTGACAGGCATGGTGCAGGGGTTTTGTAACAGTTCAGTTTTCTCCAAGATCCCGTGGAAGAGGGGTGCAGAAGGGAAGGAAGGCCTCTCTGGCAGGGGAGATCCTCTCCTCCAGAATGAAGGCACTGACAGGGTGAACACCCTTGGCAAGGGGCTGGGTTATATACACACGGGGTTGACAGGTGCAGAGAAACTCAAAGCTAAATACAACTAAAAGAGGCAAGTGTCCACCCTGGGGGCCAGGGCTGCTTCCAGGCTGTTTCTACGAGTGGGAAAGGAAATTCAAAATGAAGTCAAAGCTCTAAAGGAGAAAGAGGCCAGCCTTTCAGTCTTAGTGTTCTGTGCAATTTTAAAAACCGACAAAATAAATATAACTTAAAAACTTACATAAAGGCAAGTCTGAGAAAAGCAGTTGAGGAAACCTTCCCGAGAATGCTCAACACCAAGAACCCCAGGGGACCCAGGAGGACAGAACGGGCGGGCCCAGCACCCACTCACCTGTGCACAGGTGTGCATAGTTTGTGCCACCTCCTGGCACCTGCAGAGCCAGGACCCAAGGAGTCCCTGGGGGGACCAGGGCTGGGCAGGCATGGTCTTTAGACAGCTAGGGCAGGGATTCGGGGAGATTCCATTCCAGGATCCATCTATCCCACACAGACAAGAGGGAAGGGCCAGATGGCAGGACAAGGGGGTGGGTACTCTGAGTGACAGAGTCGGCGTGAAAGAGGACAACTAGCATGGTAAATACAAAAAACAAACCAAAAACCCCTAAGTATTAGAATAACCCTAAAACGATGCCATTGTATAGCACTTTCACACATATGATATAACCCAAAGCAAAATATTAACCAATAAGAGGCCCCATAGGCCTCCTTCAATAAACAAATCATTTGCGTATTAGCACATTGTTTGCAAGCAACTGGTGCCTGCTTAAAGTGCTTGGAAAGTTTTGTTCTCTTAAAACAGTTTAAGCCACTCCCCTGTAATTTTTGTTCTTATCATTAATTTGCTTTAGCAAACTTTTTTCGTAGATGGAATAAGGGTAACTGTTGGCCAGTCCATAGTTATATAATTTCCTTGTCTGAATTAATGTTGTCCCTTCCTTGCAAATGGCTGAAACATAGACCACGGGGGTCCTTTCTAACCTGAAAAGGATGACAGCTCTGGAGACCTGGAGCTGACTTTGGCTCCCCCACGCCCCCGTCCTGCCTGCCTTCCAGATCATGTGCTGTCACGAGGTCTCTCGTGCTCAGCTTGGGCGGGGGTGTGACCTTTGCAAGTCAGCCCACATAGGCGCTCACCACTATTTTCAACAAGAGCCAGGAAGTTTAAGTGATTTCCTTTCTTAAAATCTGTACTTACACATCCTCATGTATCTTACCGTCCACCCCCACCAACTGTCACTCCTGCACCCAGCCCTAGAAGGAAACATACGTGTCCCGTGGGCAAGTGGGCAGTTCCCCAAGACACTCTGGGGGCGCCACCCCACCCCACAGCAGCAAACCCTCCAGGTGCACACACTTTGGTCCACATTCTCTCCCTCTGTGTCTTGGCAGCAGCCCCACTGACCCGGTGTCCAGCTAGAGCCTCAGGACTCCTTGGGCTCCTGCACCTGACAGCAGAGAAGGGAGAGGTGAGCCCTGAGAGGCCTGGGAGGGGGGCACAGCGCCACTGGCCATGGATCTGGGAGATTTGCTCTTAAAAACTCATACAAATCTTACATGCCTCTCAATAATACAGCCTTACAGGCTTTCAGTTAAAATAAAGCTCAAAACGGGTTCCCCATGAATCTTCAAGCAGCACAGGGGAGCCCAGTAAGGAATGTCTGGAGCACCCCCTGGGTCCCTTCACATGTCCTGAAGGCTCCCCACACTGCCTTAGAGAAACAGGACTCTAAGCCCTTCAGGCCAGATGACCTGTTTGGGGGATATTTTAAAAAAATGATGCCAGTAAGCCAGAATTCTGCCTCCCCTCTGCCTGGCACAAGCCTGAGCTCCTCCAACCCACTCCTTTCTGGATCTGTCAGGGCCTCTGGGTCCCAGGAGAAACCCCCAATATGCAGGTAGGGTGGGCCCATCAGCACCAGGCAGGTGGGGGGAGGGGGGCAAAAGAAGAGCATACTCCCCTGAGGGCAGGGTCCCAGAGATGCTGCAGATTCCATCCCCCCCCCCACCGTGGCAGCCCAGAGTGCAGCTTGCCCTCTGAAACCACAGTGGCAATTCCAGGTGGGAGAATATAGCTAGCTCCTGCCTGCCCCCTTCTGGGAAGGCCAAGTTTGCATCAGCCTTCTCCTGCTCCTGGGTCTGGCTCAAAGCCCTTGAAGAGTTTCTAGCCTCACCTGCCAGATGGACAAGGGTCCTTGCTTTAGCAGCCCTAGAAAGGCCACATCTCTGAAGCCTCTGGAGCTGCTCGTTGGAAGGTACTTCATCCATGGACATGTGGTATCCCTGTGGTTTTGTGCCCTAACTACCAGAAAGCTGGGCTTCCAGGCCAGGCGCCAGCACCAGGCACCTGGCCTGCCCAATGGCGCCCTGGCAGAAACAGGGAGCGCTTGGCAGCAGCGCTAAGCACATTGGGGTGTCCAGGGGGCAGCAGGCCTCCACAGGTAGCCCGCCGGGCCAGTGCTGCCTAGGGCCTCCCAGAGGCAGGGCTTGCTGGCAGGGCCTCCTCAGCAGCCAGAGACCTCCCCCTCCAGCTCTAAACCCATCACCCTCTATAGACGGCGAAGCCTAGGTCTGGGCATTTCACTTCTAGAGGCGATTCTATTTACAAAGAGCAGTGGAAAGGCCACCTCCAAGCCCTAAAGTTAGCAAAGCTAGAAAATCTCATCTCTTGGCTTCTACAAAGTGTCTTGTAGTGCAGTTCAGGAAGGTCAGTTCTGGGCCTTTGGCCCAGGTAGAAGTGAAGAAAAAATTTAAAAAGAGAAGAGCGGCAAAGGAGGAGAAAAAAAGGCCGAGGTGGTGGGCCAGGGTGGCCTCAGGCGATTGGGCTGTCCTGGGACATTTCCGTCAGGATGTCGATGAGGTTGTTCAGCCCCGAGAGGTAGCCATCCTCCCGGTTCCCCTCCTGCCAGGGAACGTCGTGCTGCAGTGTCTGGCCCTCCGGCAGGGGCGTGGTCTTCCCAAAGTCTATCATCCACACCTTGGCCTGCTCCTTCTTGTCATGGATGAAGAGGAGGGAGCTGCCGATGACCTAGAGGAGGATGAGGCAATGAAGGAGTGGGCTAGAGATTTCTGCTCTCCACCCCCACCACTGCAGCCTGGCGCCCAGGGCAACTTGGGAAGGCCTGTGTCCTGAAGGAATTAGAGGTTTGCTCAGGCCCATTCCTCCCTCCACTCCAGAGCCAGCAATTCTGTTTCTTATTCCTCCGTCATGCTGGTGGAAGATTCTGGGATGGTGACCCTTCTGCATGTGCAGTGACACTCCTCACTGCCCAACTCTTGCCTGAACCCTCTGCACTATTCTTAGACCACAACCAAACCGTGGGGACTTTCCCCATTAGCCAAGCAGCCCTCAGTCCTCCAGAGAGGAGGTTGCTAGAGCAAAGGCAGGAGCCAAGGGTCAGGGTCCAGGGGAGAGAACGGTTGGATCAAACTCCCTGCAAATGGCAGTGTGAGGCAAGAGTCTCCCCTCTGGGTGTCCCTTCCCCTCCTTAAAAGCCATCCTGTCCAGGTGTCTCATGAGGGCCACTATATATGATGGGATAAGTGTATTCCCATGGCCAAGGAGCAAGTGGGGAATGCAAACCAAAAGCAAGGTCAGCCTGGGGAAGGGCTGGGGGTGTAGTTTGCACAAAGGTACACCACCCTGCCAGGGCAGGAGCAGCCTGTCAAGTTTTCTTGCTGGACCTGTAGCCTTCTTCCTGGTCTCAGGCCGAAGCTCCCTTCCATGCAAGTTCCTCGAGAGGCTGCTTTCCTGAAACAGCTTTAGGCAGAGAGCCCAGGGACGAGACACTGCTTCACACCCACCCATGGCATTAGCTGTTCCAGGGACTGCTGGTGTGTGTGCATGTGAGGGTGCGTGTGTGACTGGGTGTGCACATGCAAAGGTGTATGCTGGCAGGCACAGGTTTCTGCCCGAGGGCCAAAGGCCAGCATTTACCTCGTGACACTTAAAGAAGGGAGAAACTTCTAGGGTGGTTCGAATGGCTTTCAGCCGGTCCCGGTAGGCAATCTGGGAACAGAAAGATGACAAGGTTATTAAACACTGTGAAGGGAAATGTGTGGATTTTAAGTCCCATTCAGCTTATTAGAGTCAATGACTATAGCAGTGGGACACTATAGCAGTGGGACGTCCCTACACCCTGATCACTTATTCCAATGCCTTTATCTACAAGTGGAGAAACTTCGGCCTAAAGGAGGTGGTGCTGGTGGGTTCCAGATCCCAGCCTTTCTCGGCTCCACTGTCCCGTGAGTAGGAGATTCAGGGAAGGAGAGTTCCAGAACAGCGAAGCTAGGGGCTCCTCCCCCAAGGGTGAGGGCTCAGTCTGTTCTGAATGCCAGCGGTCCAGAGGGAGCATCGTTAGGAGCCGGTTGCCATGCTTTCTTCCTGAATATAAACCTCAGTGCCTTTGACTTCTGGAAGGACAGACTAAGCAAGTGGGAGAGAGCCACAAATGTCTCTGGCAGTGGTCTCTCCTGAGCCCTGCAAACTCAGATTGAACTGTGCTGACCCTGGGGTGTCCGGTCTTCCCCAGGGGCCAGCTCTGTGTGTCACACACCCCCGGTTGCTGGGGGAAGCCCAGCACACACACAGGCACGTGGGGTTTCTCAGTGCCCATCTACACAGCAGTGACAGCTGGCAGAGCTGGTCAGGCAGCTCCCTGGGGTGCTCAGGACCAGGAATAAACTTCTCTTGGCCAGGCATAGGAAGCACACTGTGTGACAGGGACTGCTGAGGGCTGAAATCCTGCCCTGCAGGTGACCCATAAACTCAAAGGTTTGGGCTCTGGGAGAGTCAGGTGCTTTTCCCATTGCCTACCACCTCGGAACTTGCTAGGGGCCAAGAGAAGCCTCCTTGGCCCCAAAAGGAAGGAGGGAGAGTCCCAGTTCCAGCTGGCACTGACTCTCCTTGGAGAAAAGGCTAACTTTTCTTGCTCTGCAGCACCCCAGGCCTGTTCCAAAGGTGCCTCTCATGGGTGCTCCAGGGTCCACATCTTAGGACATCACAGGTGTGCCTGAATCTCTTGTTGTCAAAGGGTGCCTTACACTTGGGGTGCAGTGACATAACATACCCTAACTCAGCTGGGGGGAACAGTTATCTGATCCCAGTGGGCAGAGCAACAGGCCCAGCCTGCCAGCTTCACTGCAGCTAACACCAAGGAAATCACTTTGTCATGAACGTGTACTACCCACCACCCCAAGCTCAGAGCGAGCTGGCCAGTTCTTGCCAGGAAGTGCACACCTCCCCACTCAGCCTCATGGCTCAGCCAGGCCTGAAGGCATCAGGGAGCATGGGGTAGTTTGTGGGCTGCTGGCTATGCGGGGCAGGGACCCCACAGCTCGCCTGGCCACTGTGTCAGGCAGACAGGAGTATGAATCCCAGGTCCCAGACGGGGGTAGCTACATGTCCTTGACATCTGAGTTTCCTCATCTGTAAAATGGGAACAAGAATGTCTATGCAACCAGCAGGCTGCTATGAGGATTTGCTAAGCATTTAGCATAACACCCGGCAAGGTGCAGGTGCTAAAGAAATTTAACAATCATCACTCTCTTGAGGGGATGGAATTTGTTTTCTGGATCTGTGAGGCTGGTGGCTCAGGGAAAGTTAGTGAGTGTCCACTCAGCTCCCTGCCTACCTACTAAATGCTGGGGACAACCGCATCTTCCTTCTTCACCTTCCAAGCAGAAGTTTGGGCCAGGGGTTTCTGTGCCGGCACTGGGGCTCCTACTGCCATGGCTTAGCTCAGACTAGGGCAGTTATCCCAGCCCAGAGACCTTCTCAGAGGCTCCTGGCTTACCAGGATGTTATGATTTCCTTTAGTGAATTCTCTGAAGGCCTCAGTGACCTGCTCCCTCGTTTTGGTCTTCTTGAAGTCTCGGTTCACAGAGCCGTCTTCTTTCTAAGGAGAATGAGACCCCACCCAAGACAGTCAGCAGAGGACCTGCGGGCAGGGACTGGGCCCATCCATCTAGTGGTCACAGAGCAGGTGGCCTTGTCCTGCCACCTGAGATGCTCTCGGGGCTGGTGGGGGCAGTCAGGGGCCCACATACAGAACAGGGAAATAGGTGGGCACAGCAGAAGGAAGCCTGCCCTGTGCCCGACTAAGGAGAATGCAGAGAGTGGGGACAGCATCCCAGGGAGAGCGAACAGCATGAGGGAAGGCCTGGAGCTGTTGGGGGCATATGAGCTGAGACTGTGGGGGCACAGCCTGCCCTGAGTGCAAGTGGTGGGGCTTCTCACAAGGGGGGCTAGGGCCCTGAAAATGGTGCTTGAAAGTCTCCACTGTCCAGGGGCCCTGCCCCTTGGGTTCCCTCAGGACAGACAGGAAAGCAGTGCTTCTGACCCTGACCTCAGCTGCACTGCCTTTACAATCTGAGATCTCTTATTACAGGCGTCCTGAAAACAGAGCTCTAATACTGCCCCCTGGTCCCTCTGATGCATTCTCTCAGCGCCAGGCACTATCTCCGTTCAGGCTGACCCTGTGCCAGCACACGAGGGTCTGCTCATCTATATGGAAATTAGTTCTTTGGGGACAAAGGGTAAGAAAGGGTTAACTGCCAAAGGCCCCTACACTGAGGTTCATCTGCTACTAGGCTGGAGATTAGTGAACATGACGGCCTCACTATGGCCGTGTCCGCAAGGAAAGGCAGGAGCCTGGGGCCGAGATGGCAGCCCACGGTGCCCAGGGGTGAGATCTCGGGCTGAGCCTTTCCCCAGGGCTTCTGTGACAAGGGCAGGGGAGTGGTGGGTGATGGTGAAGACGGGGGCTTCTTTCTGAGAAGACGGGCTGCCGCTGCTCCTATAGCAGGAGGATAGAGGAGGAGCTTGTCCTGCAGGGGAGGGAAGACAGACTGTGCCAAGCAGATAAAGCGAAGTGAGTGTTAGGAGGGGGAGCACACCTGTGTGTCCAGCCTCGGGGCTGTACGCAAAGAGAGGAAGGCTTGTTTCAAAAGGCAAGGAGGACCACACCTACGGTGCATCTTACAAGGGTACATGTGAAACTTAGTAAATGTAGAATATAAATGTCTTATCACAATAACTAAGAAAATGCCAGGAAGGCTATGTTAACCAGTGTGATGAAAATGTGTCAAACGGTCTATAAAACCAGTGTATGGTGCCCCAGGATCGCATTAATGTACACAGCTATGATTTAATTAAAAAAAAAAAAAAAAGGCAAGGAGGGGGCACATGGCTTTGCATGCTCTCAGCCCAGAGCATGCAAAGCAGCTGTTCCAGGGGAAGGAGAAATTTTTCCCCCGCAAGCCACTGGGGGCAGAGAGACGCTGGCAACCGCAGAAGCCTATACTTAAATGCCTCTCATCCGGGTCTCGGCTGCTTAACCCTGACTCCACGGCTGGACTCCAGAAACAATGCAGGCTGAGACTGGACAGAGAGTAGGAGACCCAAGGACCCTGCAGGGACGGGCACCTGCTCTGGAGAATGACCATGTGAGACTCTGAGGGCCGCCCCTCCTGGACCTGCCTTCACGGCCCCCCTGCCCCATACAGGCTAAGGGCAGGGTGGGCCAGCCTCTTGCTCAGATGTCCTGCAGGCTGGCCCCTGCCCAGCTTCTCAGTGTGGGACATGGTCTGAGTTAGGTGCCGAGCCCTCAGCAGAGGGCTGGCTGTTGAGTAGGGCTGAAAGCCATCCTGCTCCAGAGGCCCAAGCCCCCTGGGTGGTCATCCCGCCTATACCCCAGAGACTGACATTTTCAAGCGTCTGCCCCTGGGGCTGTCGCTCCACCTGGTCCTGTGCCAGGAGACCCTTACAGCTTCTAAAGGGCCTCAAGAGCAGTCACACCCTTAGGTGTGGACGCTGGTAAGGCCAGAGGCCCCATCAGTCCATGACCAGACAACCAGGCACCTTGGGAGGCTCACCTTGATGCCCTCAATCCTGAACCCCAGGGTGGCTGTGGAGCTGATGGTCTCCCGCCACTGCATGTACCGAGGCTTGGTCACAGCCCGCTGGGCTTTCTCCTCTTCGGTGGGAGCCTCCGGGTCCACCTCGATCATCTTCTGGTACATGTCCTTCCGCAGGCTGGGCTTCTTCCGGGCCTTCGTGAGTTCCTCCTCCAGGTAGGTTCTGCGTGGAGGGGAGATGACATCAGGCTGTGGCTAGACCACAGCTCCCCGGCAGGCCAGGGCTGGCCCGAGGGCAGCCCCTAAGTCAAGCATGTTCATCTGGGGGGGCCACATGCTCTGCTCTGGCTGAGACTGGCTCTTACATGGAGGACAAAAATAGCAGCCTCGATAAATCACAGCAGCTGTATTACAAGACCTGCTGGAAGGCCCAAAAAAGCCCAAGGGCTCTTCCTAGCACAGCCCCGCAGGGGCCAGCAGAAGAAGGAAGGAGCAGGCCACCTTGGCAGCTTATTGTGCTCAGGGCCCTGCTGTCCTCCTTGGCTGCCTGGAACCCTTCCATAAAGTGAGGCTTTCCAAAGCCAGTGCCTGTCTCACTTAGAGAAGTCGTTCTATCCTCGCCACTTCCTACCCCCCTCTTAGGAAGCCCAAAGGCTGAGCCTGCCCTTCTATGTCTCTGGCTCTTTCCTAAAAGGGGAAATCTTGAGGATAAAGGTCAGGGCAGAAGGAGGCCTTGGAAAGGGTTCGGTACTGACTGGAGAAGCCCATGATGGGAAAAGGGAACCCAGGGGCTCCTTAGCCCCTGCTCTCTCAGACATTCCTGGCTCATCCCACCTGCTCATACCTGAGCTGCCAGCCCTGAAAGCCCAAGAAAATGCCACCACCTGAGCTGCCTCACGGCTCTGCCCTCTGCACAGCAGTCCTGCTGACCTGGCAGGGACCACCTCAACACTGGGGGAGGGGACAGAGGCAGGGACAGTACAGGACTTGGGCAGTCCAAGACTGAATTGCTGACCCTAGGTTGCTGGGACAAGCCCTCCTCACAGCACACATCCCCACGCTTCCGATGGGGCTGTCCCCCTACTGCCATCTCCACACTGGAGAGGGTGAGTCACACTACCCTTCTTTCCCCGCACAATAGGCTCAGCTCCTGCCCGCAGCCCTTCAGGAGACAGAAACCAGCAGTGTCAGTTTCAGGATGGGGAAGTTTTCTCCCCTTTGCCCATGTGTGGGTGGGAGCTGCCCACAGAGGCCCCGCCTGCCCTGCACTCGGGCCCCCACTCTCCCCATCTGTCTCCCACACCTGCTCCATGCTTCCTACTATACCTCCAAGCAGCTGGTTTGGAACCTAGAACAGACTAAACAAAAACTCAGGACACCTTAAAAACGATAGGTTTTTGGAAAACACCATATCCACCAATATTTGCACTGAAAGAAACAGGAAGAACAACACAAATTCTTTGGGTATGAACTTGGGACCTTCCAAGAGGTGATGGACACCGTAAAGGGAGGTCAACAGCTTTAGGCTGGGCACCTGCACGCACACACACATGCACACACGTGTGTGCACGAATGCACACGCATACAGGTACGTGCTCGCATACACTCTGCCTCTATCTGCACACAGCCAGCTCGGGAGGCTGGGAGGTACGGCGCTACGGTGGGAGGGCGGGTGGCCACACTTCTGCAAAGAGCTCCAGCCGCTCCCTAAACAGGAAGCGGACCTCGCTACCGAATCCCTTTTCTCATGGGCCTTTCTCCAAAAAGGGCCCCTGCACCTCAGTATGGGCAGAATCAGCCCCCCCCCCCCCCAGCAGGAGAGGAAAGGGGCTGGAGGAGCTGCCCCAAGGACTGCAAGCTGCATAGGGGGAGGAGCCAGAGGCACAAGGGAAGGTGAACCTCTAAGCCCCTGACCCCCACTGCTCTGCCTGCCCCAGAGGGACATCAAAGCTCCATCCCATGCAGGGCCCTGGAAGGGGAGAGCACTCGTGACTCAGTAAGGGAAGGACTCCTCTCAGGAAGGCAGCCAGCCTGTGGGGAGCCAACAGGTGGCAGACCAAGGTCACTCGGAGCTTCTACAAGGCAGAGGTGCTGGAGACGAACTAGTCTCCAGTCCCGTCGGACCCCCAGTCCTAATGTCAGAAGGACACTGCCAGCTCTCCCTGGCAAGTCACATATCTAAGAACTCTCCCAGAGCCACATGAGCACATGTCCATGTGGAACCAGGTTCCAAGAAGCCCCTAGCTGAAGATGTGATGCTGCCAGCACCAGCATCACCTGCTTCTTAGCACCACCCTTCCTCCCCCACCACGGCCAAGCTGGTTTACTGACTGGCCTCTCCACTTGTCTCGGACACATCTCAACCCCTTGTGCCTTGGAGCTCAGTGTTGGAAGTGGCTCTGGACTCCAGCCCCACTCCCCCTGGGGGTGACCTTGGATGGATGGTCTTGGGAGATCTGAGGCCAAATGTGCTGGATTAATGCATCTGAGAGAAGGCCACAGTCCACGGTCCAAATGGAACTGGTCCTGCACACCAGAGACCCTGTGGACAATGGGTCCCACACCACCTTCTTGGGAAGCTCTGGGCTGTGGCTGGAGACTTGGCTTGCTGTCACACAGGCCTCATGCAGATCTGCACTGTGCCACTGCACATGGTGGCCCCCCATGAGTTACCGAACTGCTGGGTGTCAGAACTGTCCAGCGCAAACTGGACCATGCCCAGGGGGCTGAGAAAAAACAAGCATGTAGCATAGTGTGCAGGGAAGGTGGGGCTGGGCGGGCCCTGGCCCTGGGGAGACATCCCTCTCCCCACTCCTGGCACCCACTCCTCTCTCATTCCACTCCCTCCACCTGCAGGTCCTTGTCAGGACCGGGTTAAACATGTCCCAGCCTCGCTGGTCACTCTGAGTCTCTCCTGAGAGCCCTAGGGTGTGATGAGGGTACTACACTACAGTGGAAAACAGCCCCAGCAACCTGGGGAGCAGGTAGATGGCCCTGGAGCCACCGACTTCCAAAAAATGACAGGAAGTATGTGCTTCCTGGGCCGCAGACTCCTCAACTCAAGATGGAGGAGCACCAGCGCTCACCATCAGAGGGTCGCAGGGCCACAGGCGAGAGCTAAGTGCCAAAACCTCCTCGCTCCTTGGTCTTCCCCTTATCCCCACCTCCATGTTCACGTTCACAGCATGAGCACCAAGTGTAACACTTGCCGTGTGTTCACGCTGTAATCTACACCCCCTCTCCTGAAGCCAAGCTGAGTCCTGCGGGTGTTTGGGTTGGAATCAAGCACATCTCCTCTCAAGACGGCACTTGCTGGGGTGCCAGGGGAGGGTCTTCCAGGGTCAGGAATCAGACTCTTGGAAAGAGCAATGGTGAGTGAATAGATGATCTGTCTCCTCCCTGCTCTACTCCACCCCTATGGGCTAGAAACGGTGAGGCCCTTAAATAGGACAATAGTAAACCATGGGGCCTATGCCTCTCCACCCCCCATTCCTGCCCTGGGGGCAACAGCAGTGAGCACAGGAGGAGCCAGGAGGAAAGAAAGAAAAACTGGTTAGCTTGGCCAATTTCTTTCCAGGTGTCTCTCTCTCTCTCTCTCCCCCGTTTCTCTCTCTTACACACACACACACATACACACACTCACACTCCTCTTGTTCAATCTCCTCTTCTAAGAAAGGAACCAGCTAAATGCTTCAAAGCAGACACAGGCTTTGGCTCCAAGTGGGGCATCCAGGCGAGCCACGTGGGGTGACAGGGAGGAGCCCAGGATCTGGCCATCCAGCCTGGGCATCTGCAGCCAGGGCCAGGCCTTCTGGTGTGAGTACAGCACGCTGGACACCGCACGGGCTGACAGCCTTAGGGAGAGTCACCAACCCTTAGGGAGAGTCACCAACCCTTCTCCACGGGGAAGAAAGGGCCGTGTGGGAGACTCAGGAGGAAGGACCAGAGCTTGAGAGATGAGAAAACCCAGGGCCCTGGAGCTCAGGGCGGCTGGGCCTGGCCTTGCCTTGCTTGTTTCTCCTTTTCCCTCCTGGGTCCTCTCCTGGTACGTCTCTCTGGGCAGAGTCAGGATGAGCCTGAGCTCTACAGCCAGTCCTGCACACTGGCCTCCCCCAGTCCCTACAGCACCCTACCACTGGCCAGGGCCACCCTCAGGGCCCATCACAGACAGGGCCTCTCCAGCGCCTGGGTGCCCTCCTCACTTATACTCTCAGGCAGGTACACATGCCTTTTGGTAAAGCAACATATTCTACTAGCCTCTCTCCCATCCCACTCCCAGCCCAGGGGTAATGAAATGACTTCCACTCAAGTCTCAACCCAGCAGGTCACAGAAGACAGTCGCCCTCCTGCCACCTACCTACTTGGTGCCCAGTAATCCACCTGACCCGAGGGCAGTTTTCTCTGTCCTCTCTGGGAAGACTGGGTCTATCAGGAACCTCATCCCAGTTCACCAGAGAAGAGGAGGGGCTGCCACAGGCAAAGCCAAAGTCCCTGCACCCTCTGCACATAAGGGGAGATGCCCAGGGACGGGCCAGGCTCGCCTTGGTCAAACAGCCTGCTTGGCTTACCCTGGCACCGCTATAGTCTCTGGGCAGCCCCGCATTCTCTGCTGTGTGCTGTGTGGCTGGCCGGGCTGGTGCTGAGGCAGGCAGGTGGGAAGCAAGGGCAGTGGCTCACCTGACACCCATCTTGCAGTCCATCACACAAGGTGAGTCGAAGTCGGCCAGCAGGTCGTCCATCTGGTTGTAGCGCTCCCCGTCCTTCACCACGTCCCCGTGGTAGGCAGGCACGAAGGGCTTCAGCACGTCTACCATCAGCCGGTCCAGGCAGCGCTGCTCCGACTCGCAGTGCTTCTTCAGGATTCTGCCGTTGGCAGCTGCCTTGAAACTCCCTGTGGAGCAAGTGCAAAAGGCCGTGTGTCCCCAGCTGCGGCCAGCTGGCAAAGGCTCAGTGCCTGGGCACCCCAGGGATGCTGTCCCCTGGGGCTGGCTAAGCCTGGGACTGACTAAATGTCCACATTTCCACTATGGAGCAAGCACTTTAAGGGGACTGGGTTCAAGTTCAGTCTCCCCACTCACTGACTGCAATCCCAGACCAGTCCCCCAACTTCCCTGACCGCAGACTCCTCCACTCAAGATGGAGGAACACCAGCACTCACCACTATAGGGTCACAGGCTACAGGAGAGAGCTAAGTGCCCAAACCTCCTGGCTCCTTGGTCTTCCCATTATCATCCCCACCTCCATCATTAGCCTGTTTCCCATCAACAACAGCATCTCTCAGCCTGGGCTAAGAAGCCCTGATGCGCCAGGATTCAGAGCCAGGGTGCGGGATGAACTGGGCTGGGAAGTGGAGACCTAAGGCTCAGCCCACTTGGGCGGTGCTCCTTTTTGTAGGTATTTACAAAAGATGTCCCCTTTGTACCTGCGGTCAGGGTCATGAAAGAAACATTGGGCCCTGTGTTGGCCTGGAAAAAACCCATGGGCTGGTGAAGTCACAAAGGCCAAGTCCACTGGCAGCTACTAAAATGTCCCTGGTGGACACTGCATCCAAAGGGCCCCACACATGGGCCAAATGACTCTGGGGCCTTGGCTTCAGATGTTCCTCCTCCCTTGTCACTGTTGGCCCAGTTGGGAGACCGCACCCTGACCCAGATGCTGGTCACTTCCACCTGGCACCTGCACATGGTTCTGCAGTGGTGGGAGGGCGGGTGACTTGCCTGCCTCTTCCACCAGCTGCAGGCTCCTTTGAGGCAGAGACTATGTCTCTATTAATGTTGTAATCCCTAGGACCATGGCAATGCAGGCACACAGTAGGCACTCATTTGAAGCAGTTAGCTTTGCCTCTTTGTCCAGGATGACAAATGATGGGCAAGCTATACATACTGATGGCTTATCTGTCTTGTTGAGTAAAATTTGAAGGGAGGAGGAAAAAGATCGGGAGAGACAGAGAGAGGCAGAGATTGGGGGAAGCATGTGTGGTCTGGGCACAGGCTCTGGAGAGGGCAAGAGAGAGGGTGCTCAGGCCACATCTTGCAAGTGGGGCTGCAACTGCAGACTAGTGTCAAGGAGAGAACCTGTTCTGGATGCTTTCACCCCAGGGCAGGGCACCCAGGCCCCACACCAGCCCATCTGCCCGGTGGATCACGCTGTGGGCAAGTCCAGGGAGCGGCATCTACCTGCGTGTCCTGCCAGTTGGATCCAGGGGTATTTCTTCTTGAAGGACATGACAAAGGGAGACCAGTGCACCATGTTTTTTATTTTCCTCCATGATTTGCTCTAGAAACAAGCAAACGAAAAGCTCTCCATTAGAAAGACGACCACTGCTTTCTGGTTAGGATGAATTCAAACCAAGGGTAACCACTGCCTGTGGCCACAACACAAAAAGGGCCTCTGGCACAGGTGCCCTGGGTGGGCTCCAAGGACCTTGCTGCCATCATTCATGTGGCGCTCCGTCAGCAGCGGCTTTGTTCCACTTTACAAACAGGTCAAGCAAAACGCTCAGGGGACCTTCCCTCATCCTAGGAGCAAGGGCCCCTCTAAGGAAGGCTAGCAGGGGCCACTATCACGCACATGGCTGCAACGAGTCACCGTACCTTTTACTTATAGAGGCGCCAGAAATAGAGAGAGGCACCTCTTGGTGTGAGTGGTTTGAGGAGAGACTTCAAAGGAGTCCCCAGGACAGTGTCCCCATCCACAAGCTTCAGTGTCACAGCTCTTGCATCTTCTCTGGGCTTCTCCTACTCAGCCAGGCCTGTGTGTGTGTGTGTGTGTGTGCACACGCCTGTGTGTGTGTGGGGAGAATGGGGGCTTTGGGTAGAAAGCACCTTCTTATTTGCCCAACAAGCATGCAAGGCAGTTATTACTATTTCCATCTGGTACAGCTGTACCTCAAAGAAGTTAAGTGACAAAACCGGGATTTAAACTCTCCTCTGTTCAGCTACTCAACACACACACACAAAATCATTTTCTTCCTCAGCAAGAAACATTTCTTTAGAAAAAAAAAATCCTTAGGTTAACTTTAATAAGAAGAGGCCATGGAGATGAAGCTCAAGTGTCCCCCCGAACACATCAACCCTGAAGGAAGGGACGAGAATCTGAAGGAGAAGCATTTCACATTCCTAAGAAAGGGGATCCCTGTTCGCAAAGTCACCAGGAGCAGAAGCCACAGGACTCTTGAGCAGGGAGGATGGAACAGCGCCTGAGATTCTGCAGAAAAGGGAGATGGGGGTGGTCCTGGCCTGTGGGGAGGGTGGTCACCTTGAACATGCGCTGTCCACTCCCTGCCCCAAGGAGAGAGTGGACACTGCTGGCTCCCAAGGTGAAATCAAGGTAAAATCGGCTTCCTTTGTTTTTTTTCTCTCTGCTGAGACTTGCTGCTTCTGTCATCAGGTTTTCGAGTTAAAAATCTATTTAAGGAGAGGAATTCTTCCTTACTAAACCTGGCAATTTTTATCCCCATCCCAGAAACCCTCGCCCCACCACTGCCAAGACCAATTCTGTTCTTAAGAGAGGGCAGTGCCCGGGAGGCCATGTGACAAAAGGGCTGGGCCTTGTGTCACTGACAAGGGTGTTTTTCCTTCTGATGGAGATCACCAAAGAAGGCTAATGCAGCGGAGGTATTTTTTATCTAAGCACCCAGCAAGCTGTCCAAACAATCCGAGTGGACAATGGACACGGGCAACAGTGCAAAGGCCTAATTACAGAAGGTGAGCTGAGCAGTGGCTTGTGGGGAAGCCATCAGGTAGGTCTAGAGGAAAAGTGCACAGCTGGTTGCCACCTGCAGGTCACATTCCTGCAACAGAGCTCAGAGCTCTGAGGGACAGAGGTCACAGTGGTCTCGATCCAGAGCCCATCCCAGCCCATGAAACTGCCCCAGTAGGGAACAACTGATCCCACAAATGTCCTTATTCATGCCCCCCTGGGGGCCTAAATTTCTTCTGTCCAGTGGAGGACAGGTGGTCCACCAGTCTCCTAAGACTGACGGACACTCTAGGACTCTGGAAAACAACCTTCTCTCATCCCAACAGCAATGGCCTCTCCAAGGCAGACTAGAGAGGGCCTTTGTCACCCAGCCGCAGGTGTCGATGTGCAGCGTGTGTGTGGACGCAATGGCAAAGCAGCACCAGCAGAGGCAGGTCCCCGGAGCCTGCAGGGGCCATGTAAAGACTGCTCACTGCTGGGGGAAAGGAGCTCACAGAGGCTGCACCCAACAGAGGCAGTTTGGGTATAGATTCAAGAGACAGGAAAAGGAGACTGCAGCAGGCTGGGGTCCTGTGAGGCAAAGGCCCAGGTGCTCGGACTAGGAGCAGTTGGGAACCAGACCTGTGGGAAAGGGGACCTGGGGACCAGAGAGATGAAGAGGGCAGGCAAGGTCGACCATGGCTGCCGGAGAAGGCTGCACTCAGAAGATCGTGGTATGCGGAGGCAGGCCAACCTGGCTCCTGGCTCCTTCCCTCCTCACTGGCTGACCTCCACCAAGTTCCTGGTCTTTCTTTGGTGTGTGTGGGGGTAGTGAGCAAGGTCTTGCTGTCGCCCAGACTGTAGTGCAGTGGCATCATCATAGCTCACTATAGCCTCAAACTCCTGGGCTCAAGTGACAAAGGCTGAGGATATCCCACTTGTGAGGAGTGCCACGTGTTGCACCGGGAACTTCTTTGCTCTCTGCTGGCAGCAGTGCGCAGGGCTTTCCCTGCGGTTTTAAAATAGCAGTGCCCGGGCAGTGCCTATGTGATTGCCAAATAGTAAACAGAAAGCACATTTCAGGTCCAGGCTGGGGAAAGGAGGGCTGCAGGGGGACGCCTACCGTCCCACCGGAGCCCGTGGGAGCAGACTGAAACCAAAGGACTGGAGGTTACTGAAAAGTCTGTTCCCTTCCATGTCAGGGAGACCCCGACCACCGCAGGAACCAAACCTACTCTTGGCAGGAGCTGCCTCCCAGGAGCAGGTCAGGCTAACAGTCTTCCCTCCGAGCACATGGCTGGAGGAAGCCACAGTCCTTACGAACTGATTCCAGGCCTCTTTCCCCAGCTAGGACAGGTGACAAGGCAAGAAAGCTTCCTGTGCAGAGGAATTTATCTCTCTCAGCTCTGGCCCTCTCCCAGGGCAGAGTCTCAAGAGCGAGTTCTCACTAGCAGCCTCTGTCACGTCTCTGTCTGAAATCAGACCACAGTTCCAGGGTTCCAACTTCTCAAGCAGAGCTTCTGGGAAATACAAAAGCAGCCTTCAAAGGCCTTGAACATGGGTGTGGCAAAAGGTACCGACCACCCGCCCAGGGCAGAGCTAAGTGGTCATCAGGCATCGGATGACCTCTGTGGACCTTTCTTAGAGTGTCACAGCTCTGTAGGCTTGGCAGGCCTCCACTGGCTCCTCCACACCGCTGGGTGGGTGCTCCTGTGTGAGTCTGAGGCAGCCACGGCCAGCTCTACGGCTTGCTCAGCCTCGCCGAGGATGTGCTGGTTGTTCCTCCTAAGTCTGTGGTGTTACAGTGCAGGGGGGAGCACGCTGCTGGCGCTGCTTTTGTCATCTCTCAGGGAGATGGCAGGGCTCATTCTGTAGACATGCCAACGTCTGGTGTCCGCACTACTATTGGGTACCATTTATGGAGCTCTAAGTGACAGGCACCAGCGCAGTGTGGCCTTGTTCTGATCTTCACAACAACTTTATGACAGAGAGCAGCATTTTCAATGTTTCACAGAGGAGGAGTCCAAGGCTCAGATTACCTCCTCAAAGTCCTTCCCTTCTGTGCCCTGATCCTCTTATAGCTGGGACTACAGGTGCCTGCCACAACACCAGGTTAGTTTTCTATTTTTTAGCAGAGACGGGGTCTTGCTCTTGCTCAGGCTGGTCTCAGACTCCTAAGCCACCCACCCAGCCATAGCTGGCTCTTAAAACCTCGATATACGGCCAGGCAGAGTTGCTCACGCCTGTAATCCCAGTACTCTGGGAGGCCCAGGCGGGTGGATTGCTTGAGCTCAAGAGTCTGAAACCAGCCTGAGCAAAAGCAAAGCCCCATCTCAGCTAAAAAATAGAAAAACTCGCCATGTATTGTGGCAGGCACCTGTAGTTCCAGCTACTTGGGAGGTTGAGGCAAGAGGATCATTGGAGTCCCAAAATTTAAGGTTGCTGTGAGCTATGACACCACAGGACTCTACCCAGGGTGACAGAGTAAGACTCTGCCAAAAAAGAAAGAAAGAAAGAGAGAGAGAGAGAAAGAGAGAAAGAGAGAAAGTCGGACTTGGATTAAAGATGGCGGCTGAGTAACAGCTTCCCTGTAACTGGGCCTGGCGAATCAGGGGAGACAAGACTCCAGACATCTCTGGCCGGTGGGACCTGCCTACAATCATCCCTTTGAGGACACAGAGAGCCAGCAAG
>CAUYPK010123822.1:0-11050 GCA_963574355.1 Loris lydekkerianus | reverse complement strand
TTGTTTGTGTTGGAGTGGTCCTTTTTCTTTGGCAGGCCCAGGCTGGATTCGAACTTGCCAGCTCAGGTGTATGTGGCTGGCACCTTAGTTGCTTGAGCCACAGGCACTGAGCCAAAGTGCCGTTATTTTTGGAACACTATGCCTTTTTTTTTTTTTTTTTTTTTTTTTTTTGAGAGAGTATTTCTATCTCACCCTCGGTAGAGTGCTGTGGTGTCACAGCTCACAGCAACCTCAAACTCTTGAGCTCAGGAGAGTCTCTTGTCTTAGCCTCCTGAGTAGCTGGAACTACTATTCCAGATAGTAGTTCCACCACAACACCTGGCTATTTTTTATTTTTATTTATTTATTTTTTTGAGACAGAATTGCACTATGTTGCCCTTGGTAGAGTGCTGTGGCGTCACAGCTCATAGCAACCTCAAACTCTTGGGCTTAAGCGATTCTCAGCCTCCCAAGGAGCTGGGACTACAGGTGCCCGCCACAATGCCTGGCTATTTTTTTGTTGTTGTTGCAGTTGACTTTGTTTAGCTGGCCTGGGCCGGGTTTGAACCTGCCACCCTCTGTGTATGTGGCTGGCACTGTAACCACTGTGCTATGGGTATTGAGCCACTCAGCTATTTTTTAGAGATGGGGTTTTCACCTGTCAGGCTTGTGTTGAACTCGTGAGCTCAGGCAATCTACCTGCCATGGCAAGTGCTGCCATGACAGGTGCTACGGTAGCTGGGTTTTTTTTTTTTTTTTTTTTTTTTTTTGAGTCAAACTCTTAATCCTGTTGCTCTTAGGTAGAGTGCTATGGCATCATAGCTCACAGCAACCTTAAACTCTTGGGCTGAAGTTGTCTTGCCTCAGCTTCCCAAGTAGCGGGACTGTAGGTGTCCAGTGCAATGCCTGGCTAGTTTTTTCTATTTTTTTTATAAGTTTCAAGATTTTAATTTCTGAACATCTTTATGTGCATATCCGTATTGATGACTATGAAAGTTTTTTCTATTTTTAGTAGAGGCAGTCTCTACTCTTCGTTAGGCTGATATGGAACACCTGAGCTTTAAGGGATTCCACCCTTTATCCACTATGCCTCCCATAGTGTTAAGATGATAGGCCTGGGCCACCGCGCATGGCATGTGTCTTTTTTTAAACCAGAAGTACTGAAGTTAAGGATTAGTGATTATTTTTTATTTTATTTTGTTATTTATTTCTGTTTGTTTATTTTTTGAAGCAGTCTCATTCTGTTGCCCCAGGCAAGGTGTTAGGGGGATCTACTGCCACCTCAAAGTCCTGGGCCCAAGCAGTCCTTCTGCTTCAACCTCCCAAATAGCTGGGTTAAATTCTTGTTAAGTCAGTTTCCTCATTTGTAAAATGGGATGATAATAATAGTACCTCAGGGCAGCGCCCATAGTTCAGTGGATAAGGGCACCTGCCACATACACCAAGGCTGGCAGGTTTGAACCTGGTCTGGGCCAGCTAAACAACAATGACAACTACAACAACAACAACAAATAGCCAGGCATTATGGTGGATTGGGAGGCTGAGGCGAGAAAACTGCTTAAGTCCAAGAGTTTTGAGATTGCTGTGAGCTGTGACATCATGTCGTATTCTACTGAGGACGACATAGTGAGACTTCGTCTCATAAGAAGAAAAAAATGATAGTACCTCAAAATGTGTGCAGCTAATACATAGAAAACTCAGCACAGTGCTTTTGTGCACAGAGCAAGTTCTCGGTAATATGTTGGTGATAATGGATATTTTGACTCTGTTCTTTTCTCCCTGCACTTTCAAATTTCTTGTGTTCAGGAGACATTTTGACCTATCAGTAAGAAGAGTTAGATTATTTAAAAGTAATTATCAACAGCTAAAATTTACTTTTTGTTTTTTTGTAGTTTTTGGCCGGGGCTGGGTTTAAACCCGCCACTTCGGCATATGCTGCCAGCTCCCTACTCCTTTGAGCCACAGGAGCCACCCTAAGATTTACATTATTATAAACAAAATGTCCTTAATCCCAAAAGTTTGTTAGAGCCTTCTGTGGGTTTCCTAACAGAATGAGTTTCTTTTTTTTTTTTTTACGTGAAATTTAAAACTTTATTCACATGTCATTAAAAGAGTGAAAAAATAAACAGAGAAGATGTTTGAGACAAACTAGTAAAGGATTAGTATTTTGACTACACAGAATTTTTCTGAATTAATAAGAAAAAGACAACACGATAGGAAAAAAGAGCAAAAAATCATGGATATCTTCTCGTGGATAAAACAAAAATGGCTGATAAGCATATACAAAGAGGGACAGCAGTGGAGTCTTTAAGGCCTTTGACAAACTTCTCCTTTCTCTGGGCATACGGTGGTGGTGATTGCACATCCCTGAGAAAATGTGAGACTCGCTTTGACCAATGACCTGAATGGAAGCTTAACCTTCTCTTAGTTCCTCTTTTTTTCACAATTGGACCCAGTGCCACACCCACCCAATGGTACAGCAACTGGTGATGTTCCAGATAGGAGAGGCTCACCCTGCTGCCAGAATGAGTTTCTTGAATCTTAAACATTGCCTCTAAAATGTCAGGCACACATGACCTTTATTTTTCCCACATTCTCATAACATCTTTATAATTATTTATATAAAGCTTTTTTTTAGCATTTACTCACTTTTTTCTTCACATTTTTTTAAGTGGAAAAAATAGTTCAAATAAAGGGCAAGTCCTTGTTTTGTTCCTTCACGGAGGTGTAACCACTGTTGACTTTCCCTTCTATCTTGTGGGAAATAAGACGTGAAACCATTGTTTGTGTGTGTGTGGGATGGGTGGGTGAGGAGACAGTCTTATTTATTTATTTATTTATTTATTTATTTATTTTAGAGACAGAGTCTGTTTGTCACTAGAGTGCTTTGGCATCACAGCTCACAGCAACTTCCATTTCTTGGGCTTAGGTGATTCTCTTGCCTCAGCCTCCGCAGTAGCTGGGACCACAGGCGCCCACCACATCACCCAGCTATTTTTTTTCTTGCAGTTTGGCTGGGATTGGGTTTGAACCCACCACCCATGGTATATGGGCCCAGCGCCCTACTCACTGAGCCACAGGCGCCGCCCGAGGAGACAGAGTTTTAAATCTGTTGCCTGTGCTAGAGTGCTATGGATCATGGTTGGTGCAACCTTAAAGTCTTGGGCTCAAGTGATCCTCTTGCCTCAGCCTCCCGAGTAGCTAGGACTACAGGTATCTGCTAAAACGCCCAGCTAATTTTTTCTATTTTTAGTAGAGATGGGAGTTTGGCTTTTGCTCAGGCTGGTCTAGAACTCCTGAGCTCAAGAGGTCCTCTTGCCGTGGTCTCCCAGAGTACTAAGATTGCAGGGGTGAGCCACCACACTTGCCCCATTTGTTTTATTATTAGCTATATTTTTCTAAGTCACTTTACAATCTATAAATACTAATATATGTAATTAATATGAGTTATCCATGTGGCACCTAAAATCCTTTCATGTACTATTGGCATACCGGTACGTAGAGGGAGCATAGATTTTCAGGAACTATTAATTGCATGCCCTTTTGTTTTTAAATATTCCAGTAAGTGCAGTGATTAAGGTATGGACATGAAGAAATTATAGAAATTATGGTTTCATTTTATTCATCACATCATTCTATGGGTCATGTACACTGCACAAAATCTACTGAGTGAGATTTTAGGTATGCCAGCTTTTTTTGACTAGAGTTAATTTTTCTAACTTTAATTTTCTTGGGTGCCCAAGTGAGCTCATGTTTTCCATATTCAGTTCAGATTTTTTTCTAGTTGTTGGTTAGTTTGCTAATTTCTTGTGAGTTAGCATTTGGGGAAGACGTAATATATACTGAAAGGAGCATAGCTTGACTTCCGAATTTAGCTTGGCCACTTGAAGTGTGACTTTGGGCACCTTATTTGTGAGCATGTTTCCTCATTTGAAAATGGAGTTTATACACTACAGTTGCCTCAACTGTTGTGAGGACTTGAATAAAGTATATAATAGATCTTAAAATTTGAGAGTAAAAGGTAGAATTATCTGTATGCTAGGCATACACAGAATGAATTTCAGTAAAGGAATAAGTCCGTAGTGCTTAATACTCTGGAAGGAGTGCTATGGGTTGGTAGTCAGCAGAGCACAAAGTAGACCCTGGGTTTCAAGTCCCAACTGCATCCTCTAGTTGTGACAAAGGCTTGGTTTTCTGTGCCTTAACTTACAGACGTGTAATATAGGGATGATAAAGTAGTAAATCTACTTCAAGGAATGGGGATTATTGTAGGGATTAAATGAGTTTATACCTATGAAGTCATTAACAGAGTAACTGGCACATAGTGTCTCCCAAATGGGAGCTATTATAATTAATTATTTTACTTTTCAGTTCTTTAAGTCACTGTCAGCTACAGTTTTCCCTAAATGAGGGGCTTATAGTATATGATTTCCAAGGTTCTTTCCAGCTTGAAAAACTGCCCAAAATGTCTTGTGTTATAACACTCATTGTATGTGGGTAGTATTTTAGCTGTAGATGTTAGGGATTGTGAATAGGACATGATGATAATGGTGATTAGTGGTGATAATGAGAGATTTTAAGTGTTGAGTATGTTATATAGGTGAATGTTTTGGAGACAGTAAAAAAATTTTTTTTGTTTTTGTTGTAGTTGTCATTATTGTTTAGCTGGCCCAGACTGGGTTTGAATCCGCCATCCTTGGTGCATGTGGCTGACGCCATAACCACTGTGCTATGGGCACTGAGCCAGGAGACAGTAAAATTGAGAATCGATTGTACCAGATGAGAAAGACCAGTTGGGTTACCAGTAACTCCTTAGAGCCACTAAGAGGTTTCCAGGATGCCTATCTTAAATGTTACCTGTATGGATATGTGGTTTTTATCTGTATTTAGAGATCTGATGTGTGCCTGCCAATGAATGTGTGTGTTCATAATGGCTATGGACTATTACTGGAAGCCTGTCCAAACTTTCTTTTGTAATCTCATTAGTAAGAACATAAGGAATTTATAGTCCACAAGTTGCTGTACTTTCCCTCTGTTTTGTGGACTATAGGTCTTTTACTTTTCTGATACGGAAGTTTAATCTTGGAGTGAGGAATTGTGTGTGTGCATACGCTCGTGCCTGCCTACATAAATTGAGTTTCAGGATCAGTAACTTTAATCAGTGACTAAAACACAAGAGTATAGACAGGTGAAGAGGAGAATGTTAGCTGTTTAATTACATGTGCCTATGAAAAGCATTATACTTTTCTTAGCCAAAAGGTCCAGAAGTGATGAGGAATGTATTTCAGATCTTCATGTTTGCTAGGCCCTCAGATGTGTTCATTTGCTTGTCTTTTTCTCTCTGGTTTCATCGATAGCAGTCCTGTTCATATAATCAGGCTGCTTGGGTTAGACATTGCTTGTAGTGTATATGCATACACACACACATATACATATATGTAGACTATCTTGTAACCACTCTGCATACTGCACTCCATCCCTGTCAGTTACCTTGGGTAGTTTATTACCTGAATGTGAAATATTTTTGAGAACTCACACCATTGATGATAAAATGAATAATAGCTAATTTGACCTCAAATAGTAATAACATACAGGAGAACCTCCATAGTTGACCACATTCTTAAGTGGTCAGAGTCAGGACATGCATCACGTGTATGTATTGGTAGAGTCAGTCTTATTTTGACCACCTTTGTAATGTTAACCAGTTTGTTACAGTTTCTTGGGTGGTCAACTTGCAGAGGTTCTACTGAAATTGTGTCTTTTTTTTTGCGTTCTTTGTTATTTATTTTTTTGAGGCAGAGCCTCAAGCTGTTGCCCTGGGTAGAGTGCTGTGGCATCATGGCTCACAGCAACCTCCATCTCCTGAGCTCAAGTGAGTCTCCTGCTTCCGCCTGCCAAGCAGCTGGGACTACAGGCGCCCACCACAACACCTGGCTATTTTTTGGTTGCAGCTGTCATTGTTGTTTGGCGGGCCCAGGCTGGATTCGAACCCGCCATTCAGGTGTATCTGGCTGGCGCTTTAGCCACTTGAGCCACAGGCACCGAGCCGAAATCGTGTCTTTAATAGTTTAAAAAATGTGGCATATGTGTGGTAGTGCAAGTAGAGTTTTTTTGTTACCACTGTCACCTTTACTTTGTGAAAAATAAAATATTTTATTGAGAGTGGTAGAGTTAAGAGCCATCTGGAACTGTACATGTCTGGGTATCTCTGTTGCTTTGTGCTCATAGTTTGTTTGGATGAATCTAGCGTAAAAGACAGTCTTGGTTACTGCTTTACTTTTGTTGTGATTTGTTTGAGTGACCATAATGGAATAAGTTATCTGGACCCTCTTTTCCTCAGCTCCCTAGCTGGAATTGTGACTGCCAACACTTAAACTGCATGAGGTATGAGATTTTTGTGGAAATACATTCAACAAATCTTTTCTTTTTAAGGATCAGTGAGAATATGGATAGTAAAATGTTTTTATTTTTATTTTTATTTTCACATATACATGTGAACAAATCTTTTTTTGAGACAAGAGTCTTACTTTGTCACCTTCAGCACAGTGCCATGGCGTCATAGCTCGCAGCCACATTAGACTCTTGGGCTCAAGAGATCCTCTTGTCTCAGCCTCCCGTGTAGCAGGCACATGCCCCATTGCCTAGCTATTTTAGTTTTTAGAAATCAGGTCTCGCTCAGCCTCCCATAGTGCTAGGATTACAGGCGTGAGCCCCTGTGCCCAGCCCCATTCAACAAATCTTACATTTCTTAGTTTGTTGCAATGGGAAAAAAAAATTATTAGTAGTAAAAACTTCTATTTAATAACCAGTTTTGGTACATAAGAGTTTCTCAGCTTACTGAATGAAATGTTAAGAATGAAATGAAAACATACTGACTGGTTATGGTGATTTCTGTTCAGGTTCAATACTTTTCTCTCTTCAAGCTTCTTGGTAATAATGACTGAGCTAGCTACTTTTTGTTTGCCAAAATGTTGCTTTAACTACTACTTCTTTCCTATAACCAGATCCGACTTAGTCACTGTTGGACATGTATGCACTTTCTCTTACCATCTCCCTGTGATTTGTCTAAGCCCTACATGCACTACCACACATGTCATATTTTTTAAACTATTAAGGTCACTGTTACTGTTATATTATTACAAATTTGAGGCCTAAATTAACTATATTTCACTTTATAGTCAATGGTATGAGTTCTCAAAAATATTTCATATTCAGGTAATAGACTACCAATTGTATTTGATAGGGATGGAGTGTGCAGAGTGGTTACAAGATAGATTACATATATATTTTAAATATTTTTGTTATTTGATTATAATGTTATTTCTTGTTTTATGTAGTTCTTTTTAGTTTTTTTTTTTTTTTTTGAAATGGAGTCTCACTATGTCGCCCTTGGTAGAGTGCTATGGCCTCACAGCTCACAGCAACCTCAAACTCTAGGTCTTAAGCGATTCGCTTGCCTCAGCCACCCAAGTAGCGCCTGCCACAACACCTGGCTTTTTTTTTTTTGAGATAGAGCCTCAAGCTGTCATCCTGGGTAGAGTGCCACGGCATCACAGCTCACAGCAGCCTCCAACTCCTGGGCTCAAGCGATTCTCCTACCTCCATCTCCCAAGAAGCTAGAACTACAGGCACCTGCCACAACGCCCAGCTATTTTTTGGTTGCATCCATCATTATTGATTGGCGGGCCTGGGCTGGATTTGAACCTGCCAGCTCAGGTGTATGTGGCTGGCATCTTAGCTGCTTGAGCCACAGGTGCCGAGCCTACACCTGGCTATTTTTGGTTGTAGTAGTTGTTGTTTGGCAGGCCCTGGATGGATTTGAACTTGCCAGTTCCAGTGTATGTGGCTGGCGCTCTAGCTGCTGAACTACAGGCGCCGAGCCCTTTTTAGTGTTCTTACCTAGGTAGAGCTTTTGTTTTTAAAATGGTGAACCTGGGCTGGGAGCAGTCTAGCCACTCCTTTCTAGCACTCTGGGAGGTCTAGGCCAGTGGATTGCTTGAGCTTCTGAAATCATGGCCAGCCTGAGCAAGAGCAAGACCCCATCTCTACTAAAAATAGAAAAATTAGATGGTCATTGTGGCCGATGCCTGTGGTCCCAGCTACTCTGGAGGTTGAGGCAAGAAGATCATCTCTTGAGCCCAGGAGACTGAGGTTGCTGTGAGCTATTACACTGGGGCACTGTGCTTAGGGGCTACAGAGTGATACTGTCTTAATAAAATAAAATAAAATGGTGGATCTAATATTGTGATTTGTCTTTAATGGATTAGAGTTTTCACATAGATTTCTGCTTTGGGTTGTTATTCCTTTTTCTTTCTAAAAGTCACCCATTTAGTGAATATTTATTTTGTGCCACGTGTCAAATGTTTTATGTGCATACTCTTAATTTAGGGTTCACAGCTACTTTCTGAAGTAGGTATCTCTTCTTTTTGAAAATGAGGCTATGGGGCTTGCAAAGATTAAATAATTTGTCCAAGGTTCACAGCTGATGAGTTGTGGAATTTGAATTTATCCTGAGGCATTCTGATTTCAGATCTTTTTTTTTAAACACCCCACAAGCATTGACACAATCTACTCCAGACAGTTCTGTGAATCTGTCTCACTGAGACGTCTTCTCATGTCTCTTACTGAAATATAAACACAATTACAAATCAAACTTGTAAACTGCTGATTAAATAATTCTTTGCTCTTATTTTTGTTGAATATGTCTGGGGAGGAAGCCTCCTGATGAGCATAGCTGCAGCCCTCAGTGGTTCTGTATCACTCTTGAAAAGATGCCTTCGGGCTCCTTCCTATCCCCCAAGGCAGCAGCAGCACATTCCTCCTGTCTTCTCCTTTTGGCCAAAGCAGCCAAAGATTTAAAAATCATTGGTTTATAGATGGCCAGATCTGCAAGCACCTTCCTATTGAGCTCCACCTGGCACTTAATTAAGTTGACAATAAATGCTGGGTACTTCAGTTCGTGTTCCTGGGAAGCAGCTGTAATTCGATTAATCCGGAGTGTCCTCATGTTCCTCTTCAGACTCCGAGTTTTGGTGCATTTCATAAAGGCTCTAGTCACAGCTGTGATCGCCAACTGGTAGCAGAGGTTCTTCCTCCCCTGGAAGTGCAGGGCGTGCTTTAACATGTCCTGGATCCATCTGTAGTGGTCGGTGAGGCGGTTCTGCAGCCACAGCTGCACTGCGAGGAAGATGATGACGCAGGGTCCGTGTCTTGGATTCTCAACAACACAGGAACCATGTCTCCACCATGTTTCCCAGCGCAGAAGCAGGGCCACTACTTATTTCAGATCTTTTCAGAACTTGGTTTTTATACTGCTTGTCCCTTGTTAGTTGTGTTTTCACATGTATCTTCCTCCTTATGTAGTTGTCTTAGAATCTTTCCAAAACTGCCAATAGAATTTGAAGATAGGCTTTTGGTAGGAATCTGTTACGATTATTTCTGTAATTTGTGAGACTTTCAAGTTGCTTATCTAAGCCTGACCTCATGTACCTGTTCAAATTTCCTTTCTTTTTTTATCGTATTGTGTTTTTATTTTTGTAAAATAAAAGGCTCAACCTTCCTATCATTGTGGCACACTGTAGTAGACCTAAGCACTGATGCTATATAGTTGGGGGGGAAAGGGGTTGTGGCAGTTACTAGGAGGTTGGTTGAGATAATTTGTGACTTAAGGAAAACTGTATCAGGAGATACTTATTTGGAAGGGTCTGTATGATGGGTGACTGATACACCTTTAACATTTCAGTTTTGACTGTTTTCCAATGACCTCACGGGCTAAAAACTTTTCAGGAATTACAATTATGTGGAGGTATATTTGAAGCATATGGGTGTAAGTGTGTAAGTCTGCTTTTCTGTTTTAACATGTGTATCTTAGATTTGTTATTTTTTTTTTTTTTAGAGGCAGTCTTAATTTATTGCCTTCGGTAGAGGGCGTTGGTGTCACAGCAACCTCCAACTCGTGGGCTTAGGTGATTCTCTTGCCTCAGCCGGCGGGCCCCTTACCCACTGAACCATGGGCACCACTTCCCCCCTCCCCCCCTTTTTTTTGAGACAGAGTCTCAGTGTCACCCTAGGTAGAGTGCTGTGGTGTCATAGCTTATAGCGACCTCAAATTCTTGGGGTCAAGTGATCTTCTTGCCTCAGTTTTTCATTTTTAATAGAGATGGGGGTCTCACTTTTGCTCAGGCTGTTCTTGAACTGTGAGCTCAAGCAGTCCACCCGCCTTGGTCTCCCAGAGTGCTAGGATTACAGACAGGCATGAGCTGTCACACCTGGCCAGATTAGTTTTTCTTGATCAATCAAAATTTTTTTTTTTTTGCAGATTTTGGGCTGGGCTGGGCTGGGCTGGGCTGGGTTTGAACCTGCCACCTATGGCATATGGGGCTGGTGCCCTACTTTGAGCCACAGGCGCTGCCTTTTATTTTTTAAGAGTCTCACTTTGTCGGTAGAGTGCTGTGACCGTCATAGCTCACAACAACCTCCAGCTCTTGGGCTTAGCCTCCCAAGTAGCTGGGACTACCGGTGTTCGCCACAACGCCTGGCTGTTTTTTGTTGCAGTTTGGCTGGGGCCGGGTTTGAACCCGCCACCCTCAGAATATGGGGCCTGTGCCCTACTCACTAAGCCACAGATCAATCAAAATCTTATCCTGGCCAGGCGTGGTGGCTCACGCCTGTAGTCCCAGCACTGTGGGAGGCCGAAGCGGGTGGATTGCCTGAGCTCAGAAGTTCGAGACCAGTATGACCAGCAGTGAGCCAGAGTAAGACCCCATCTCTACTAACATCAAAAATGGAGCATCTCCAGAGGAAGAAGAAAATGAACAACAAAAAAGAGTACTTCAAACAAAGAAGAATGTACAAGCAAGTTGAAATTAAAAATAAAAAAAAAAAATCTTATGCTTATAGCAATTGTGGAAGGTAGATGGTACTATTCCCATTTAAAGGTGATAAAACTGTGAAGAAAGTATTTTAGTTTGAGGAATGTAAGAGGTCTTTGTTTCTCTTTTTTTTTTTTTTTTTTTTTTTTTTTTTTTTTGTTTGGGTGGGTGTTTAAACGGTGGGCCGGGTATTGTTGGTG
>CAUYPK010123817.1:0-24104 GCA_963574355.1 Loris lydekkerianus | reverse complement strand
TCACCATCTCATGGAAATTTGGATCATTTTTACTTTTTTGTTATTATGAATAATGCTGCAATGAATATTCACATATAAGTATTTGCATGGACTTATATTTTCATTTTTCTTTCAATAAAAAAAAAAATTAATTCTTTTGTTTTTATTAATTTACATAACACAAAGTAATTTTTTTTTTTTTTTTTTTTTGGCTTGGGAAATCATTTCAATCAAGCTTTTCCTTTGTAACAAAAGTGTTTAGTTTCACTTTTAGTAACAACTTTATTGAGTTACCATTTGTTTATATGTTATAAAATTTACTCATTTTAAGTACAATTTAATGATTTTTAGTAAATTTACAAGTTATATACTTACCACCAAAACCCCATTTTAGAACATTTCTATCATCCTAAAAGGATCTCCCATCCTCAACTCCAGGCAGCCATTGATCTACTTTCTATTTCAACAGATTTTTTTTTTTTCATTTTCTGGGCAATTTTTTGAGTGGAACAAAGTAATATGTGATGTTTTGCAACTGGCTTATTTCATGTAGCACAACCTTTTTGAGGTTGCTCCATGTGGTTGCATTAATCAGTAGTTCATTCCTTTTTATTGCTGAATAATATTCCATTGTCTGCATACGTTACATTTTATCATTCACCATCTCATGGAAATTTGGATCATTTTTACTTTTTTGTTATTATGAATAATGCTGCAATGAATATTCACATATAAGTATTTGCATGGACTTATATTTTCATTTTTCTTATATATATAGACAAATTTCTTTTTTTTTTGTTAAGTCATTTGTACAGAGATCATGAATACATTTATGCCATTATGGGATTCAATATGTTGATTATTTGTACAAATTGGAGTGCTTACATCCTACTAGAAAAATTTCTTGATAAAACTTTAGATTTTTGTTTCAAGAGCCAGGTGTTGTTCTGTGAACACCCTTGTAATCTTCTTTTTACACAGTGTTGTGTGGAAATATTGAGTTATATAACTAAAAATTAAAATTCTAATGAATATGTGAATATGAGAAGTGCAGTCGAAGGCTGTTACAATTTCCTTGGCATCTGGTACAATTTACTGTCATTCACTAGTAACTACCTCTAGTCTTCCTGTCTGGAATAAAAATGACATATACATTATATTTACTACTCTGCTAATATCACCAAAAAGCCTAGCAATTGTCATTTCCAGACGTCTGCCGTGAGGTGATGTAGCAATCTAATTCTTCAAAACTGGGTACGTGAATACATCATTTTATTCCCTCCATTTTTGTCCTTTTAGGTTTGAAGGACATTTCATGTTTGAAAACTGGGAATTTGGTTGATTCTTAAAGGAACCAAGAGAAAGAAGTAATTTGTGTTAAAAGCTTTTCAAATTCAGAACAAGAAGAAGAATAATGGACTCATTTACCAGCAATGCTAAGAGCCTGGAAGATTTCCCCTGCTCTGAGCATCTCTGTTCCTTGGCTCTCTGTCCAGCAGAGAAATCTTGAGTGCACATTCTTAACAGTAGATACAGGAAAAATGTGATGATGAGGAATATGGAAATCAACAAGAACACTTCTCGGGACATTGCTGCTAAATTGACAGCGATAAAGAGTAAGACTTTGAATATAGTCTCCATTCATTCACTAAACTAGCCTCTTAGTAGTTCTAAAGATATTTATGTGGTACCTTCCATGTGCCAGGCACTGAGGTAGTCCCCTCAATCATGACTGTGAACAGAAGTTGAAGTCGTACACAGCAAAGAAAGAAAGAAGCTATTTAGCAAATGGCTTTCCCAGCTAATTAAAAAAAAAGTTAATTTGCTTTAGAAAAAGTTGCCAACTTTTGGTTACTGGATTTAAAGATCTTTGGGGCTTTTCTTCAGTTCTTTAGTAGAACAGCTTGACCGGTATTTTTCCTAAATGATCTGTGGTTTGCTACGTAGCAGCTTCTAAAACAAGGAAAAACACGACCAAAGAGAGGAAGAGTTATTCCATCAGGAAAGAGTTTCAAGACCTCCAAGATGTTTTCTGGATCTCACATATCTTGTTGAAATTTAACATAAAGGAAAAAGGTAAATATTTTTCAAAAATAAAAAAACACAAAGTTAATTTCACGTACTTCATACAGAATACAAGTGTGCTGTGTCCTATTCATTTAAAATGTATGCACACTTCCTTCCACTACTGATCTTGTATGAGAAGCTGAGTGTTTGCTTCAGCTGAATGTAGCATGATAAATTTGTAGTTAAAAATATGGGTTCTTTTGGAACCAGATTCCCTGATAAAGCATGGTTTGAATTTTACATTCAAACTTTTCTACATCAAAATGATCACTTATAACATTTGTGGAGTAAAATTTCTTAGAAATCAGAAAAAAATGCTATGCTAAGTTTTGGCATGAAAGCCTAGATACTATAAGAGAAAAGACATTTAAAATTTTTTTTTTAATTTATTTTTTGTTTTTATTTTTTGAGACAAAGTCTCACTTTGACACCCTTTATAGAATGCCGTGGAGTCATAGCTCACAGTAACCTCAAACTCTTGGGCTCAAGCAATCCTCTTGCCTTAGCCTCTTGAGTAGCTGGGACTATAGGCACCCACCACAACGCCCGGCTATTTTTAGAGATGGGGGTCTCACTCTTGCTTAGGCTGCTCTCAACCTCCTGAGCTCAGGGGATCCAAGTGCCTTGGCATCCCAGAGTGCTAGGATTTCAGGTGTGAGCCACCATACCGCCAGGCTGCAAAAAAAAAAAAAAAATTTAATGTATATCTATATCAAGTTACACTTAATATGTATTGAATTCTAACTCTTTAGGGGATTGTCCAGCAACCCTAAAAAGACAACACCACCACAGTCCAACATCTGCATAGTTTTCAAAGTGTGGATTTCCATAATCCTGGTTGAACAAAACACGAATAGCACTGCAGTTTCTTTCTCGACTTTTCTTATATAGCAGTAATAAACAGTTGGTAGTGAGTTCCACTACCAACCAATGTCAAATTAGGAAGTGCGCTTTAAAGATTCTTTATTTGTCAGCTTTTAAGTAGAGCCTCATTTGATACTAACATATCATAATGGAAACAGCTATGTTCATTGTCTGCCAGGATTCGGGTCAGAGGTGACCTGAGTTCTACAAATATGCCCCCACTACTGCAGGCCCACTGGAGAAATGGAGAATTTGAGTACTGAAGGAAGAGGCCCAAAGGAACACTCAGCCGCCTGTTTTCTCATGATGCTGTGCATATGCTGATGGTGGCCAGGTGGAGGATTTGGCTGGCCCAGCTAACTGCTTCTATCTGGAGGAATAAGCAAATATGCAGGAACAGTCACTCCCCCTAGATACAAATTAAAGAGCACTAAAGTACACTTAGAAGAAATTAACAAAGCTCCGGAATGGAAAGTGACTTTAAAAAATTCATTCTCTTTTTATTTCAATTTTATGATTAATGGGAAATGAATAAATGAAAAGACCAAGGAGAGAGAGGAAATAGTAAAGGATTATTACCATAACACAAAGCTTTTATAGATATTATGTTTGAATAGGATGAATAAAAGAGATGGATTTGTAATCATTTTCCTGGCTTAGAGGATTACTCTTACTTCTTAAAAAGTTACTTTGGAAATCTGTAAGCTAAGCCAATGTACTTTGGATTTCAAAGTATAAAAATTTAATTTCTTCCCCCAAATATTATAGAAACAGAATTATGGCTGTCCTTTTGTTATCTATAAGGACATGATTTTTCATTATGCTTTAACAAGGCAGATGACATGGTTTTTGGCATAAAATGAGCTGCTTACACTTTAAGTTAAAATCATACTCCCATCTTTGGTGTGTGAAAAGTATCTTGGCATTAGTATTTACTGAACGAAATGTAAGAAGAACAAAATAGATTTCTAACAAGTAAAAGGAATTCCACATCATCTAAAATTCAATCATGTTTTCTTCTTATAGTTTAAAATATCATCTGGTAGGTTGGCTGGATCAGCTAAAGACTATCACCATATTATTTAGAGAGAACTTAAACTCTGCTGTCTGGATCAGTACTAAAACTTAACAGGCATTGTCTAACCTTAGTTTCATAATTGATCTATTAATTACCGCTATATTATATTTGAAGAAATTAGGGCTTAGAGGAAAACTTAACTGCTCATTTCAACACAGTTGGGTCAGGGAAGCCAAGATTTCAATCAGACATCATGTTTATTTGTACTTGAAATAATCAGCAGAGAGGTGTCATCTGAAAAAAAGTGAGGATATTGGTGTCTATCTGCTTCCTGCCTCAAGATGAATTAGGAAATCAAAATAACATGAAATGCTTCATGTAAGAGTATTGAAGTCATTGGAATAGATCTCATTTTCTCTGGCTGGACAGTATAATATTAAGTGCTTTTCCCCATTGGTATTCTTACAAATTATTATCATTTTTTTCAGATAGTTTTCTACCCAGGTGGTTGAGTTTTTGGTTGCAAAATTAGTTCATATGGTTGTGCACAAAATTATATTAGATTTTGTTACATGTTTTATTGAAATGAAATATTTAACATTTAATGACTTCCCTTTCCTCTTTGGTTAAGTCTAATCTATCCAGCATAATTTAAACATAAATTTCATTTATGAGTCTCTTGTTTTCCTATTGTTTCTGTATTTATTCAGTATTTTTCTTTAACTATTTACTAGAGAATTTAACAGTATTCTGCATTACTCAGTGGCAGTCCAGAAGAACAGAGAATTCAGCATCCTCTACCAGCATAATCATACAAGTTGGATCTATAATAATATTTGAAGAGGAGGGTGGTAAGTAAGCGTATAAAGTATTACATTTTTGAGTGTCAGTATGGTTGTGTATTTGAGCTATGTGAATAACAATTTTAAATGCTTGAACTATTTCTAGGGTTTTATTAATATTATTAATAACTTCTATTAATATGTGGGATTAACAAATGGAACATTCATCTATAGCAGTGGTTGTCAATCTTCCTAATGCCGCAATGTGTTTTTTTTTTGTTAAAAAGGGGTTGCAACCCCCAAGATTGAGAACCATTGATCTATAGAAAGAACTTGATATTTAAAGGATTAAAAATTAGGTCTGAAAATATTCTGCTTTGGATAGCAGGTTATTTTACTTTGACTAAAGTTAGCAGATAATCGTATCCTTTCGTTCTGAGCTGTGGAAGCTGCTTTCATTCTTTTGTTGACAAAAAAGGCTTATGTTGGAAGGGAATGGAGATCCAGACATGGGCCTATTCAAATCCAAGGACATCCATCAGGCAGACAGTAGTGGAAGTGGAGTTATGGAAGGCTGGTATGTGGAAGATGTGGTCTAAGGGAGCAGAATTCTCTTTTAATATCTTGAAGTCCTGAGATAAAATTTTATTTGGTATCTACTGCTACTTTTAATAGAAAATTTAGCATTCATTATTAATAATGTTACATTCTTACCACCTTACTGAGTATATATGATTTACTCTTTAATGAGACTATTAGATATTTTTAGTATTTTTGCCTGAGGAAATGGTTTATTTTTGTGTTAATCTTTGCTTAATAAAATTATCTTGGTTAGTAGAAAAAAAAAAAAAAAAAGTCTTGTGCTGGAGCAGCTGACTCCCTTCCATACTTTGGCTGTATTTCTCGGTGCATTTCCTCATTGCCCAAACTTTCACTGTTTGCCATGGGCAGACCCATTCTAAGGGTCTTCTCTGCAGGTCCTGCTCATGTACTGAACGTATGGAGAAGTGAGTTATAAAAGGAGGAGAAAGGGGGCAGCGCCTGTGGCTCAAAGGAGTAGGGTGCCAGCCCCATATGCCAGAGGTGGTGGGTTCAAACCCAGCCCCGGCGGGGGGGTGGGGGGGTGGGGGGGTGAAGGGGGGGAAGAGGGAGGAGAAAGGAAATGAAGTGGGGGAAGAGAATAGTAGAAGGAAGGGAGGCAAGAATGAAGGGCGGACACTGAGAGAAGAAATAGAAAACTGTAGAAAAAAGTAAAGTGATTAGATGTGATCAGAAGAAGTCCGGGGCAGGCAAAAATAGAACGCAATAGAGAAGACTTTTCCCAAAGGGCTCTTTTTCTAAAGTGGCTTTGTAAACCTGAGATCCATGGAGAATATTCAGGGGTCTGTAAGTATTGATTTGAGAAAATTACATCCTTCTTTTTTCTCTAAATTTGGAATCTCCTTCAATTATGAATATAAGCTATCAACCTCTATAGTATGAGCAACACCCTTGACTTTATCTCTAATAGAAATAACAAATATCTTTATATCACAATATAATGGTTGCAAATATCTTGAAATGTTACTTTATACTCATAAATAGTTTGAAGTTGACACCGATCTTATTTAATGCTTTAATAAAGAAGCACATATATTGTTATACATGTATCATCTATCTATTTTGATTTATACTTTGTTTATTTAAATATTTAGGCTTTATTTATTTTTGGATTCCTTGAGAGAAGAATTAGTTTACACTGATTGCATTTGTTAGATCAAGTCCGTCTTATACTGGTGTCCCATCCCCGAGAACTGTGCCGAATGTCAGGAACCCCATCACCCTCCCTCGTCCCCTCTCCTAACCCCTCATTTCCCTACCATATCCCTAATATTAGCTCATCTACTGCCTTCATATTAGAATTGAGTACATTGGATTCTTGCTTCTCCATTCTTGTGATGCTTTACTAAAAAGAATGTGTCCCACATCCATCCGGGTTAATACAAAAGATGTGAAGTCTCCCTCTATTTTAATGGCTGAATAGTATTCCATGGTATACATATACCACAGCTTGTTGAACCATTCCTGGGTTGGTGGGCATTTAGACATGTATCATATCTTTGTTTTTAAATATTTACTATCTGGATTTAAAAATGCTGTTTCCTTTCCAATCCTTTGAATTTTATTTTATTCATTTAGAAATATTCTGAGAAGGCTTTCATAGGCTCACACATAAATAAAGGTTAGCAACCTCTGGTGGAAAGCAACTTTTACCACGTGTATGGCTTATAGGGTGTCTGAGGTATTTATGCTCTCTGTCCTCACGGGGACAAGATGTGAGGCCTTGACCTCCATCAGCCTAGTCTGCACAAACACGGATGTCATGGCTTTTGTGACCTGGGAAAGGTTGGGAACACTGCTAAGTCACTAGTGAATTAACTCTTCATATTGGTCTTCCAAAGACATCATATATTTTCAAATTATCTCATACATGATACTACTATCTTTATTTTAGAGAGAGAGAAACTTCAATATAGAGAGGGATAAGAACTTAAAGGAACAGGAAACTCTAGAAGGCTTGAAGATTCCTTAGGGAAAGCCTCTTTGACAGGAGCAAGATCACTCACTGGCCAGGAAAAACAGAGTTCCATGAAAGGGATACCTTTTGGTGTTTTTTTTTTTTTTTTTTTTTTTAAGAGACAGAGTCTTACTTTGTCTCCCTGGGTAGAGTGCCGTGGCAACACAGCTTACAGCAACCTTCAGCTCTTGGACTTAGGTGATTCTCATTCCTCAGCCTCCCGAGTAGCTGGGACTACAGGCACCCGCCACAACGCCTGGCTATTTTTTTTTTTTTTTTGCAGTTTGGCCGGGGCTGGGTTTGAACCCGCCAACCTTGGTATATGGGGCCGGCACCTCACTCACTGAGCCACAGGCGCCACCCTCTTTTTGGCTTCTTTTATGGGGCAGGGGAAGATGGCATACAGATTCTTCCTGAAAATGTACTACTGCTGAGTCCCAGAGATGCTCTTCTATTTGTGCATAAAGTCTAAACACCTTTGATCATGCAATACTCATCAAACCCACACAATTTTTAATTCATTAAGTTTCGCCTTATAGAGCATAACACTAAGAAAGTCTTTAAACATGGATGGTCACAGCAGACTAATTTATTTTCAGTGCTCAAAACTTCTTGTGAGAGGTTTGGCTAAAAACTTTCTCTTCATGTGGTCATCTCTCCCCCTGTCATATAATATGTAAGGTCAGATTTTAATAAACTCAGAGTCACATCCTATATATAGTTTAGTGATCTCTAGTCTAGAATATGTTTATATGCCACTTTCTCCTCAGCTTTTCTTTTTCCTTTGTTTCTTTTTTTTTTTTTTTTTTTTTATGCAATAGAGTCTCACTCTGTCACCCTGGGTAGAGTGCCTTGGTGTCATAGCAACCTCAAAGTCCTAGACTCAAAAGATCATTCTTGCTTCAGCCTCTGAAGTAGCTGAGACTACAGGGGCCTATCACAGTACCTGGCTAATTTTTCTATTTTTAGTAGAGACAAGACTCTCACTCTTGCTTAGGCTGGTGTCAAACTCATGAGCTCAAGCAATCCACCTGCCTCGGCCTCCCAGTGTGCTGAGATTATAGGTTTACTCAGTTTTTGAACATTTAGGTAATTGAATTGATTTTTTTTTTTTTATGAACTCCCTTAACTTCTTTGACTGTATCACTTGGTGCTCGAGATCTAAACTTTGCTCTAAAGTCTTTCAAGAAAATGGGATCCTTTTCTTTTAAACTGTAACAAACAGTGATAGTCCACCAGCTATACACCAAGTATCACATTCAGATAACCAGGACTGATGTGTAGAACAAGATTACTAAGTGGCCGTCAATGACACATCCTATTTCTTGGTATCCAGGAGATTGAAAATCATTTGGTTTTCTTTATCTAGGCCACAGCTGTCTTGGGCCTCATTCCAATCATTTTGATCTGGTGAGGATTCTTCTTGGCAACTGAATGCGATTGAGGAGGGGTTATAATGACCTGGTGGTGACAGCTGAAATGCATTTCCTCATTTTGATCTAGGTGAACATTCTCAGTAGTGTTGCCTGAGGACCATATGCTTATCTTTCATACACTTCTAGAAAATTTTAAAAGAGATTAAAAAGTATTTTTTTTCCAGCCATTAAATTCTATACAAAGAACAATTGTGAGCCAATCTTAGTTTATTCATTGTGTAATAACATACAAAAAAAAATCAATAAACAGAAAAATTCAAAGTACCTCTTTGTGCCTGGCCCCCATCTCCAAGGAATTTGTTCATCAGGAGAGGCAGCATCATAGCAGATTTGTTAGCCTAATCATGATATATTTCCTTTTAAACAATTTGTATACAATAATTGAGCAAAAGTCTTCATAACAGGCTTCCCAGAGCAATTCATTAGTTCAATAAAACAATGTGAGCAATAGTTGGAGCGTATCTACTTCATAATCATTTTGTTAGGAAAAAAAAAGCAGAGCAGCTGCAGTTCAGTGTAGATAGCCATCAAAAACAGTTGATTTATCAAAATAAATTGATCTTGGCAGTTTCTATTCTGGGGCCTAGATAGAGAAACACAATTAGAATTCAGTGCTGTGCACGTAGCCAGAACGAAGTAATGTTGGCTCATTTTCACTAATGTTATTGGTTACACCAGAGATAGATAGGACATCCAGAATCTATCCAGCCTTACAGATTAAGTAACACATCTAAGTGATCATAAATGGAAAGAAAGCATTCCCTGTTCTCCTTCCATAGGAAAATAATAGGTTAATGTCTTCTTTTAAATCTGAACCTGCAACCGATTCCAAAACTCAGAGCATCAGTGATAACAGAACATATTCAACACACCAGGAAAACAAGGTTAAAACTGATCTTGCAAAATAACCCCCCTCCCGTGGATTATTGCTCTGACCCTCATAGGGTTGCGCTTTGGGAAAACCCCTCAATCAGTGCATGCAATCCCAATTTTTAAGCATCTATTGTAGTTCCGCACAGCTGCATAAATGCAAAACTTCAATCCTTTCCCAATCTACACTCTTTCTCTTCTTAAAAACTGTGGCTTGATTCATTCGGTTTAGCAGCTGCCTCCTTATAGCACATGCCTCCCAGATACACAGATTACATCGATAACTGGCCATCTGTGCTCAACAGTCACCCGCACCAGCTCCAAATCTTCTTGGCTTCTCTCTGCAGCTCTCAGTGGGATACTTGACCCTCAGGTGCTGGGAGGCAGTCAAAGATGCAGAGAGCTCTGGAGCCCACACAAGGGATGCTGCGCTGAATGACCCTAGGAAAGTGGCCTGCGTGGGAGTGTGACCATTAAAAAAAAAAAAAAAAATCAGATCTGCAAATGCCTCAAACTTATTTTCATGTTACCTGCCTTGTTTTGCCTAAGAGGAGGTGAATTTTCCAGACCAAGGTTTGTTTGTTTTTGCCCCTAAGCTTTTAAGGTCCAAATCAGGCTTTCACTCCCACTGCCAGGAGGATTGCTCAGCTGAATGTATTATTTGCTTCCAGCGTTTCCTCATTCTGGGGATTTTGTGGTCTGCCTTTGTGTTGCCTCGGGTGCCAAACTGTTCTGTGGGGACCAATTGGGGAGCTCAGCAGAAAGACAATGAACTCTATCACGTACCAGGAAAGTCACGGTCAGGGGGTAAGGGAAAACAGACCAAGCCCCAAACCCCACAGTGAGCAGTCTTTGGCTTACTGCTGAAGACAGGCGCGTAAGGGCCATGCCTGGCCTGCGCTTACAGGACAGGGGGACTGAGAGGAATTTTTTACAGGTACAAATCTGCACAGAAGCCCCAAGCCCTGCCTTGGCATCCTTCCTGCACCAGTTTACACAACAGTAACTCCCCAGAGTGGCCACGTTTTTATGGCCAATGTGCTCATGAACCATCTGGAACGGAGAAGACAAGATATCTGCTCTGTACACTATTTGCTTTCTGAGTGAGAAACAGCATTGAGTGCCCGGCCTGCAGAAGGCAGGCTGATTCAACAAATGATCATGAGGACGAACAGCTTAGGACTGGAGGCACAGTGGCCTCCAGAGATAATCCAGGTTTTTAGCCTTCCCTTTCTCTATGTTTTTAGGATAAGAAGTAAACCAGGATTAGTGACTACTGAGCAACAGTGAGTTCCTCTCCTTGAATGTCTTCAGATCATATGATTTCAGGGTATTTTTGCATTGGACCCCAAACCCCTGCAGTTAATTAGTAGCTTTTGCTGCTGACAATTTCCTTCAATTCCAGCCTTTCCCCACATTAATATTTCCTTATAGATGTTGCTTTTCATGTGCTTGTAGGTACCAGAAGTGCACATCAGAGGATTTCCAGAGGGAGACACGTGGCCTGGGACAGAGCAGTGCTGGACTTGGGGCAAGGTGCAATGGGTAGCTGTGTGACCATTATGAGCACAGGGTACTCAGGTTGGACACCCCTGAGCCAGAAATCTCAAATTTGAAATGCTCCCAAATCTACAGCTTTCTGAACACTGACACGATGCCACAAGTGGAAACTCCACACCTGACCCCATGTGACAGGTCTCCATCAAAATGCAGTCACAACTTTTTTGATGCCCCAAATTATTTAAAATATCATACAAGATTACCTGCAGGCTATGTGTTCAAAGTGTATATTAATTTCATTTGGTCTCGAGCATACCAAAGATATCTCATTATGTATATGCAAATATTCTAAAATTTAAAAAAAGAAAACTTAAATCAGAAACACTTTTGCTCTGAAGAATTTTGAATAAGGGATATTTATTCAAACCTGAACTCTGAAAAGCAAGGTTTCCATTCACAATAAAATCCTTTTGAAACTTAGACAGAATAATTAAGCCATATTTAATGATTTCGGCACACTGGATAGGACTCCATTAGTGTTTGTACATATCAGCAATGTGTGTTAGCAGGAACATAATATAAATCGCAAAGAAAGAGTAAATCTTGGTTGGTATGAAAAATGTCAATGTGCTTTCTTTCATCCCTGTCCTGTTCTATGTCAGTTTCATAGCCTTGCTGTTCCCCAGAAATTCTGAGGATATTATTTAATATCTGGGTATTTTGGGGTGTAGGAGTGAGTCTTCAGCAGCACATGAGCGAGACCGTCCCCAGTGACATTTCCTTCTCACTGTAGCTCATGGCTTTTCCTCACCTCCTGTTTCCTTCTCCCTAGAGCCCCATGTCTGCGGCGATGAATGCTTAAGTAGGCTCTGTCAGAAAAACTCTGTGTGACCCTGGAAACGGTATTTAACCTTTCTGGGGATCAGCATCCAAATTGCAAAGCAATAATGACAGGCTCTGCCTTCTTCACAAGACTATGAGCTATGACTAAGAAAAGTGACTGTAAAAACACTCCGCACCTCTTAAATGCTGCAGGCATGTCTGGAGCTGTCCGTAACTCAGCAGCTCAGGCCCAGCAGCACCCAACCCCCAAAGGCTGCTGCTTTGTCCAAGTCAGTTCCTACTAAAATGGCAAAAGCTTTCGCCAGTGTTACACAATTGTTTGTAGGAAAACTGCAGAGTTTTTGAAATGGCTGTGAGGTGCATCAGTGCTGTAAGAAAGGGTTTCTGCTGTGATTAAGCTGAGGTCACAAGCACTCTTAGCGTGGCTCCCTTCACCAGCACTAACTTCACAAACATATTTAGAAAGAGTTAAAAAAAATTTTTTTTAAAGGACAAGAAAACAGATTTACAGATTTGGCATAAGTTATAAGACAGCCACAATGAGGCTTTCTTATGTGTGAGAGACATTGACAATTTGCCTCATGGGATTTATGTAATTTGAGAATATAGCTTTAAAAATCATATTACAGGTAGCAGTACTTAAGACTAATCCAGAGGCCATTTACCTTTTTATTGCGTGTTTTATTAGCACTTAGCAGCTTGATTTATGAAAGAAAAAAATTGAATATAGTGTGTCAAAAGAGAAAGACTGCACTATAAAAATTAACATAAGAAGGTGACACTAAACTCCTCTGTTTCAGGAGAGAAAGTTGTTGAAAGTGTTCAGTGCAGAGAATGGCTGTGGGTTTCCTGGGAGGTGATCTCCCAGGAAATGGCTTCTCTAGGGAGGTGGGGCAGTTATGGGAAGATAAGAAAAAAAGGTGTTTATGAATGTAGGATGGGGAAAATGGGAGACCCATCCAGACCTAGGGAATGACATTTACCAAAGTCCTAAGGCAAGAAAGAGGTTGGCACGTTGTGGGGGCCGGCAGACAGATAGTGAGGGGGAGTGCGCAGAGAGCCAAGTTTAAGACCCAGGTGGTTGAACTTTTTGTTTTTATTTCAAATTAATATAAGGGTACAAATGTTTAGGTTACATTGGTAAAGCTGTAGTTGTAAAACAGCCCCTCACCCAGGTGCACATCAGGTGAGATCCTGCCACTTGTCCTCCCTCCTCCTGCCAATCGTCCTCTCTCCTCCCCCCTGCTACTCCCATACTAGACTACATTTGTGTTTTTTGTTCATCTGAGTGTGTAATTGTTTATATATTGGTTTCATATTAGTATGGTGTACATTGGATATTTATTTTTCCATTCGTGCAATACTTTACTAAGAAAGGATGTATTTTTCTTTTTTTTTCTTTTTTTTTTTTTTTGAGACAGCGTCTAACTATGTCGCCCTGGGTAGAGTGCTGAGGCGGCGTCACAGCTCATAGCAACATCACACTCTTGGGCTTAAGCGATTTTCTTGACTCAGCCTCCCAAGTAGTTGGGACCATAGGCATCCACCACAACACCTGGCTATTTTTTGGTTGTGGTTCTGGTTGTTTGGCAGGTCTGGCCTGGGTTTGAACCTGCCAGCTCCGGTGTAAGTGGCTGGTGCCCTAGCTGCTGAGCTATAGATACTGAGCCTAAGAAGGATGTCTTTCAACTCCATCTAGGTAAACACAAAAGATGTAAAGTCTCCATCTTTTTTAATGACTAAATAGTATTCCATGGTATACATATACCACAGTTTGTTGATCCATTCATGGATTGATAGGCACTTAGGTTGTTTCCATGACTTGGCAATTATGAATTGAGCCACAATAAACATTCTAGTGCAAATGTCTTTGTGGTAAAATTATTTTTGTTTTTCTGGGTAGATACCTAGTAATGGGATTGCAGGGTCAAATGGAAGGTCTACTTTTAGATCTTTGAGGATTCTCCACACTACTTTCCAAAAAGGCTGTGCTAGTTTGCAATCCCACCAGCAGTGCTTTTTCCCTTTTCTCCACATCCATGCCAGCATCTGGTGTTTGGGACTTTGTGATATGGGCTCACCTTGCTGGGGTTAGGTGATATGGTAGACCTGTTTTGATTTTTATTTCTCTGATGATTAAAAACGATGAGCATTTTGGCCTGTGGCTCAAAGGAGTAGGGCACTAGCCCCATATACCGAAGGTGGTGGGTTCAAACCCAGCCCTGGCCAAACAAACAAACAAAAAAACCAGTGAGCATTTTTTTCCTTGTGTTTGTCACCTTTGGAGAATTTTTCGTTTAAGTCTCTTGCCCACTTATGAGGGGGTTGTTTGTACTTTTCTTATTGTTTAATTTTTCTCTGTAGATTCTAGTTATCAGGCTTTTGTCAGATTCATAACATGCAAATATCTACTCCCATTCCAAAAGCTGTCTGTTTGCTTTCCTATTATAGCATCAATTGTACAAAATCTCCCAAAAAAGATGGTTTAATGTTTTTAATGAAAAAAAAAAATAGTTAAGTAAAACCTCAGATTACTTGTTGATGAATTGAGAAGTTATTGTGTCTGTAATAAAATTGTGCACATAAATTTTACCTCAACAATTCCATCTCTATAAAATCTAAGGACAGAATTATATATATGTATTTATATGCATATATGTGTGTGTACATATGATTATCTACATATGTGAAGAGGTTTATATCAAAGCATGTTTATTATTGCATTGCCAACTCTTAAATTTTTAATCACATTTATTCAGATTCCATGCCTTTATTCTCCCATTCAGCTTTCTAAAAGATGGGTCATGTTTTATTATTATTCACTTTTTCTTCTATGAGCTTGGAAATTTCTCATTCTCTTTCTCTTATTCCAAGTCATCTATCTCTCTATCTATCTATTTCTATCTCTCTTCACCATCATCATCTATTTACCTTGACATAAACATGTATACATACATACTTATACATTTATTTCCAGATTTGTCTATATGGACACCTATGTGTTCCTCTGATATCTTCATTTCTAATCCATTTTATTTGTTCTCTTTTCATATTTGAAACTCATTTCTCTAACAATGAGGACCCTGGATGTAATACATTATACACATTTACCTATTGCATCAGTCCTGCCTGTATGTAGCCCATTTCTCATGGCAACCATGTCCCCTATTCCTTGAACTTGAGCAGGCACCCACTTTCTTCAGTTTCACCTGCTGACTTTTAAACTGAAACATCAAGAATTAAAAAAAAATTACATTGATTGTATTTATTTCTTGAATTTTTCTCTCTGACAAAAACACATATTTACCTAATTTCTTGTTATTGAGACAGGGTTTCTTCTTTTTTCTCTTGGTCTTTGATCATTTGGAACTTACTTTTATATTTATTACATGTTTCTTTTAGACTGCTGTCCAATCTTCAATTGTTGGGATTCAAATGATCTCATAGTTCCATCTACTAACACTTCTTCCTTGTGGTTCTATTTCTATGTAGGGCTTATAATTTTTTACTGAGAATCATTTTTTAATAGGTATTGTTTACCAGAGAAGTCCCAGTGTCTTAAATTGTGATGATTGTGTAGGATCATTCCTATAGAATAATTCTGTATTTACCTCTGCCAAATATTTTTTTCATTTTACTTGTTTGGACATGCTAGTCTATTAATTTCCTATGTTGAGATTTCCATACTCAGGGAATATGGCCCTCATATCCAGGAGTCACAGATAAGTGTGTCTGCTTTCTTACAGGTGATTCTTTTTCAATCTCTTCCCTACTCTTCCCTATGTGCAGTGCTAGCTTCCTGTGGCTTTCCCAGGCTGGCAGGAAGAGCTCGTAGTGTAACACGTACACCATTTTATGGTTCCTTGTTTTGGGCAAAGTTTAGTTCTGACTCATGGGTGTGACTTCCCTCTCCTAGAACATCTGCTAAATCCCCACCACCAACCCTATGGCCTATGATGTTTGACAATTAGGTTTGCAGACTTGCCACTGTGGGCTTAACATTGACAGCACTGTCCAAAGAACTTGGTCAGGGTTCATAACCTTGGTATATCAGTGTCTCACAGTTGTGTTTGTGTCAATGTGTGGTGGTGTCTTTCTGAGTGGCTCTCATTGTTGCATGTTTTTGTGTGACATTGTGAGGAAGTGGGGGCTTGATTTAAAGCAATGAACAATCATCACATTTCTTGTTAAACTCAGCAAGAGTGCAAGTGAAATCCAGGACATGTTAGTCTGTGTTGAGTTCATGAACTCATCCTGGAAGTGCTATGTACCTCAGTGTGGAATATCACTATTCCACACTGAGGTACATAGATTAGATAATGCCATGAAGAAAATGGCAGTGTTCTAATGGATTAAATGTTTTTCTGAGGTGAGAGAAAGCGTCACTGATGAAGGGAGGTCAGGGTGGCCAGGCATGAGCAGAACTGACAAAATCATTGCAAAAATATGTCAAATTGTGCATCATAATTGTTGACTGACTGTGAGAAGCAGAGTAAAACAAGTAAATATTTCCTAGAGAAATAGGAAAATCTTAACTGAAAATCTTAGCATGGGAAAGGTGTGTGCAAATATGTTTTGGAAGGAGCTCACCAATGAACAAAAGCAAGGGATGGCCAACATTTTCCAAGACCCTTTGGAAAGGCCAGTTGATGTTTTGGGCTATGTTATCGTGAGTGATGAACACTGGTTGTGCCAACACAGCCCTGAAACAAGGCATCAAAGTGCTCAATGGAAGGCAGCCAGGGCTCCATGATTGGTTCTGTCAGTCCAAATTAAGAGTCAAAATGATGTTGCTAACCTTTTTTGATATCAGAGAGATTATTCATTATGAATTTATACTAACTAGATGAACAAATTGACTATTTGGAAGTGCTGAAAAGGCTGAGTGAAAAAGTTAAATGAAAATGACTAGAACTTTTCACCACCAACTCATGGTTTTTGCATCACAACAATGCCCCAGCTCACACGGCACTGTCTCTGAGGGAGTTTTAGCCTGCAAATAAATAAATGTATTGGAAATCCCTCCCTACTCACCTGATCTTGCTCCTAGTGACATTTTTCTTTGCTTGAGGATAAGATAAAGGAAAAATTTAAGGAAAGACATTTTGATGACATACAATGACAGGTCTGATAGCTATTCCAGAATAAGGATTCCAAAATTGCTTTGAAGGAGGGACTAGGCGCTCACATCAATGCATAGCTTCCCAAGGGGAGGATTTTGAAGGTGACCATAGAGATATTCCACACTGAGGTACATAGCACTTCCAGGATGAGTTCATGAACTCAACTGTCCCAGGGGAAAGGTTTCATCTTCTATTTATACTTTAGACTTTCAGTTTCCTCTTTTTTTCTGGCACCTGGGAGTTTCCCTAACTTGTTTTGCATTTGACTATGTATTAAAACAATTTTTTATTTTGATTTTTTGGTTATACTTCAGAGCGCATTTTCATGTTTTGATCGGGGAAGCCTACACAGTTTCTAGTAATGAAATATTGTAAGCAAGTTAAATGTTTAACAATAGCTAACTGCTGAAATAAATTATATCTTAGAATAAAAATACTGTGTAACTATTATAAACAATGTGGTTGAAATAGAATAAAGTAGATAGGAAAGGCTTGTAATAGAAAACTAGGGTAGGAATTAGCATACAAAATTGTAGGATAGTTATATAAAAAATAAATATAGAAAAGTGTACAGAAAAGTGTCATTCTAGTATAGAAAAGAATATACTAGAATGTTTTGTGGGATTATTGTTGAGTTAATTTTATTATCTGTATAGACAATAGAAAAATAAGCTTGACAAATATTCATAAATCATAGAATTCCTCAAATAATAATAACAACAACCCCAGTGTTAGTTTATAGCTTCAATATCAGCTAAGTATCTGGATATTGGTTGAAATAAAATACTTTAAGGTTGTGGACTGGGGAAAACTGAGTAATTAAAATTGTGATTTGAGAACTAACTGATCTTATTCTTTCAGTTTTGAAAAATAGCATAAATGTATTTATGATCTATGTACAAAGACTTAAAAAAAACAAAACAAAACAAAACAAAACAATAGTGAAAGACATGCAAAGAGTGGGAAGGTCCGTGAAGACTTCACCTCTTGACTATCTGGGCCTTAAAAGTAAAAACCGTTTCTAGGAGGGTGGATTGTAAGTTTTTTGCTTCACTAGGGATTGAAAAAGATGTTTTTAAAATGAAGAAGGTACTTTGATTTTAAACTATTATAAGCACTCTCCGAGGGATTTTATCACTGGAGTTTGAACACTAATAAGAAACAATCTTTACATAATTATCTAAATGAAATTTAAATAAAATTCTCTATAACTTAGCCAATCTTTAGTTTTCCTTAGTGCCTTAAGGGCTATACAGTATTTTGAACTTTATACGCCTTGAAAGAAGAAATACTACTAATTATAAGTACCTGAAATAACATATTTATATTCAAACAAAGCTTTATAGTGACTAATAAGAAATAAAGCAAAGGGCATTCTTCCTTTCTTTGGGACGCTCTGCCATCTCCTGCTTTTTGCTGCCTGCTTCTTCTCTTTCTCTTTCCCCACTTTCTTCTCTCTCACTCCCTTCTCCTTCTAAAATATAAAATAAAGTCTAAATATTTATATCCTAAAAAAAGGAAACAATGCATTTTGTTTCCCTCCCCCTTATCCTCTTTTCCTTTTCTTTCTCATTTTAGTCTTTTGACAGATTTAAGATTATAAAAATATATATCACTAATGTTATCAATTTTACCCCGCAGAATAGGAGTTATTTTGTAAGGGAAGAATGGTGTCTGGGGACAACTCCCAGTATAAAATAATGTCAAAGCCATGTTGGTTTAGAATGGGATGTTACCTTCCGATCTGGAATCTGTATGAAAGAAAAGGAAGGCGCTTTAGGAGGAAGCAGGAAGAAGGTCTTATTGAGCAACTTGCTTTGTGCTAGGCACTCCCTCAAGCTTTCATATAGCTGTTAGCTGTTAATATAATATGAGTTAAATTATATACAAATAACATTTTACATTTTTGCCTTTGCTGCTAAGAAGGCATAAATGGAACTGATACCCAAGTACAATCATGAGCTCATGAGCTTCTTTTCTTTTTCCCTTCCTTTCCCTTCCCTTCCCTTCCCTTCACTTCCCTTCACTTTCCTTTCTTTTTTTTTGAGACAGAGTCTCACTTAATCACTGTGGGTAGAGTGCCATGGCATCACAGCTCACAGCAACCTCAAACTCCTACATTCAAGTGATCCTTCTGTCTCAGCCTCCCAAGAGCTGGAACTACAGGCACCTGCCACACACCTGGCTAGTTTTTTCTATTTTTAGTAGAGATGGGGTCTCACTCTTGCTCAGGCTGGTCTCGAACTCATGAGCTAAGCAATCCACCTGCCTCAGCCTCCCAGAGTGCGAGGATTACAGATCTGAGTTACAGGGTCTGACCTCCTTTTATTTTTCTAAGGGAATTGTTGCAGGAAGGCAAGAGCCAATGGAGAGAACACCCAAACACCGTGTTTAAAAGAGGGAGAGCTTTATTTCAGTAGGTGGAGCGACAGCAGATTATAGTCTGAAATGGCCACGCTCCCCGACTGTCTCAGTCCTCTCTTTTTTATCTCCAGTCACAAGTTCTGGCCCACAGGTACCTTTGTTACTGGTCAGTTTGAATCAAGCTGGAGAAGTGGGCTCCAGTTTTTACAGCACCGTGGGCTTTGACAAAAACAGAAGCAAGCGTTAGTTTTCAGCGAAGTTAAGTTTCTATAAATTCCTAAGAGCTGAGTCACCATGGGGAGGCCCTTGCTGGTATGTCCTTCAGAAGACCTCTGTTCTCTTAGACCTCCCTGTTTTGGGGTGTCCTCTCTCAGAATGATCTCTTTTCTTCCTTTATGTGGTTCATATTTAAGTGTTTCAATCCACTTGTCTTTTTATGACATGTTTCTTCAAATACTTTCCTGAGTAAACAAAACTAAATAAATAAAATTAATATTGGGATAGATAATCTCAAACGTAGGTTTGAATGAGAAATATTCTATTCCTGTATAGTAAGAGTATAAAAAGTTACCAGATATTAACTCTGCTCTCTTCTTTCAAATTGAGGATAATTTCTCCAGTTTCTTCTACCTTAGTAAAAATATTTAGTATATTTGCATTCTTGTGAGATAGTACCACTTTGAGCTAGAAAATACCTAACTTAATTTTTTGGTTCTTCATAAGCATTTCAGGATCTGTGGAAGCCTTTTTATCCAGATGAAAGTGTAATAATTTATAACAAACAAAAATTTATTTAATTTGGTGAAGGGAAATATCATAGAAAAGACCTTTGTTCCTTGAAATGCCTCTGTTTCATCTTGAAAACATCTGTGCAAACTCCAGATGTAAAATAAAATCTTGGAAAAAGAAATTTAGGGGGAGGAGATAAAAGAAAGAAATTATAGAATAGAGAAGAGGACAATAGACTGAAACTCAAGGGAATAATCTGGGGTACTTGGAAAGAGCATAGAAAAACATGAGTTCCAATGCCAAAGTGCCAGTTTACTGGCTATGTGGTTTCAGGTAATTGACATAACTCTTGGTTCCATTTTTCTTATCTATGAAAAAAAGACAATGACACTTATTTGATGGTGGTTCTGAGAGGTCAAGGACCTAGTTCAGTACATGGCCTGGTAGGCTCCCATCACAGTGTCAACACAGACCTGATTTAAGGTCTAGTCTTGTTGTATGATCTTGGACTAATCACTGCTTTCCTGATCAAGGGTGTAATACTTGGCTCTACCTCCCTAGGAAGAACGTTGTGAGAGGCACACATGTTTGGAATCATGGCTGTCTTTGGTGGCACATCCATCTTTTGTAACGGTTTAGAGCACAAGGGTTATATCTTGCCAGCTGGATTTGAATCAGAGCCCTGATGCTTACCAGCCATTTGGCTTGGAGCAAGTTGCTTCATTTCTTGGGTCTCAGTTTCCACATTTGTGTTATGAGGATAACAATAATAGCACTTAACTCACGGTCTTATTGTAAGAATTATATATTCAATGTAGGACTATGGCTGGCACTTTACACATACATGGGAAGTATTAGATACCAATGATACTTCAGTCACTTTCAGAAGAATTATTAGAGCTGGTATTGAAATGCAAGGCAGTGTAGTATAGAGGAGAGGGCGTCCGTGAGTTTGGGCATAGGACAGAGTAAGGTTTTGCTGTGTTTCCCTGCCTTTCAGAGGTTTGACTTTCAATCTTTTATAAAAAGCAATACAATCATTTATTGTATTATGGTCGAGTAACCTCTTGACTTCTTAACACAGTGGCGAGAAGCTTAATGGGGGTAATTTCATTTTCCTTGTACTAAAAATGTGTAATAGGGATAGTAACTCAATTAGAAACTCATAATGACTGTTAGCGGGCTGTTTGTGATCCAAGATTCATCTTTAAACTCTCTAAAATCCACCCAAGTGTGGATATTTTATTTCCCCACATTTTCACACCAAGGGACCGGGAAGGTACTTTCCTTGGGTTCTCTTGCTTGCGGTGGGCAACTATTGTCAGTATCACTAACATTTGCTAAGGGCTTGATATCTACCAAGCATTTCGCCATACATTAGTTCATTGTATACTTCTGATAACCCTGAGGTTGAACAGTATTCCCATTTGACAGATGAGTAAACTGAGCATCAGGGAGGCTAAGTCACTTACTCAAGGACACAAGACTCACAGGCACCTGAACAAAGACATGAACAGCTCGTTCTACCACATCCTGATTCCTCCCCATGAACCAATCATGAACCTCTCACGGCACCTCGAGAGGTCTTGTGTCCATCAGTTGAGCATGTCAGTGTAGAAAAGCAAAACTTTTAGCATTGACTTTAGATTAAAATAGGCTTAAAACACTGCCAGATCTGAGGGTTTGAAGAGGAATAGCTTTCTTAAATGGATACTTTACATCAGCAAACTGTTCAAATAATGTACTTTTCTAAGATAAATGCCTTAGAAATGTGCTATCTTTTAAATAAGGTGCAGCAAGCAGTATCATTGCCACCTGTTCTTGTAGGATTTGTCGAGGGAGAGCTAGTAAAAGGTAACCTGGGGAAGAAGGCAGCTTCAAAGCTTGGAATCTGAGTGGAATGCCAGGTAAGAGAGCATTTAGTTATGACAGGTAAGAAGCCAGCGCTTGCTCCAATAGCATTTTCTACCTTGATTCACTTAATCACTTCTCGTGTGTGGTTCTGGAAGGGTGATCTCCAAGGGGGTTCTGGCAAGGGTGCTCTCCATGGGGGTTACATGTCTCCAAAGTAACCAATGGCAGGTGAGACAGTGGAAGTAGAGGATATACTTTCTTGGATAAAACAGTGAGATGCCCTAGGGTTCCCTTAGAGATAATTGGTTAGGTTATTGCACTTTGATACTGTTTTCATATGCAAAACCTGCATTTTGTGCATGTGTATTGGGTAATTGGAAGCTAATATGCTCAATTTGCATAACAGCAGCATACTAACATTTTCCTGCATCAAATATGGCTGTCGTACTCAGGTAGATTGGTGAAATTTTAGAACATGACTTTATGATAATACACAAATGGTAGGTTTTTTTCCCTTGTGCTGAATTTTACAAATACTTAATTAGCAGCAGAGAAAACAATGTGACTTTCAATGACTTATTATTCATTGAGGCATCTTCCATAGGAATATTAGAATAGAATAATCATTTATTTATTTTTTATTCTATGATCTACAGATTCTTGAATATAAACTTGCAATATGATTTCAAAATGAGATTAAGACAGACATAATGAAGAATACATTTATTATACAGGTTACTATGGGTATTATTACCAGACCCTTTGAAGTACATTCTAAATGTATTGTAAATTGTGTCATTGTCTTGTGAATAATAATATAATTCTTGCACTTTTTGTCTTATAAGGATACTAAATGTAAAATTAAAATATATACCACAATACCAAAACCTTATTTGGTCATTTTTTTTTGGTATATTGTTAGCAAAAATAAAAGTGAGCTGGATCCCTCTTCATCTTTATAGTTTCTGGTTCTCCCTTGTTCTGTGTTGTGTATAAATATTATCTCTCTAAATAAAATAAAAACCTATAGAAAGCAAGTGCTATATTTAAAAAAATATTATTTCTACTCTTTGGTATTTTATTTTCCTATGCTTGCTTTGGATTTATTTTAATCTTTTTCTAGGTTTGTAGATTATTAAAACTTAGATTATTGATTTGAGATTTTTCTTTTGCTTTTTTCCTTAATATATGCATTAATATATGCATTTAGTGCTATAAATTTCCTTTTCAGTACTGCTTTAGCTGAGTCTCACAGATTTTGATATATTGTACCTTCATTATTGTTCAGTTCTATATATATTTTTTTATTTTTTAATGTTTTTTTTTTTTTAATTTTTGTTTTCCTTTGAGACTTCCTCTTTGGTCTTCGTATCAGTGGTGGATTGGTTCCAAGACCACCTGTAGAAACCAATTTCCACTGGTACTCAAATCTTTTATATAAAGTGGCATGGTATTTTCATATAACCTACGTACAACTTTCCCTACACTTTGTGTCATCTTTAGGTTATTTATAATACTTAATACAGTGTACATGTCAGGTAAATAGTCATTATACTATATTATTTAGGGAATCATAACAAGCAAAAGAAGTCTGTACATGTTTAGGACAGATGCAGCCATCCATTTTTCTCAATAATATTTTGGATCCACAATTTGCTGAATTCATGGATGTGCAGCCCAGAGATATGTGGGGCCAACTGTGTGTTGTTTAGTTGCCAAATGTTTGAAGATTTTTCTGTTTCTTGCTTAACTTCTGGTGAGATTTCACTGTGGTCAAGGAAAACGCTGTATTAGTGTGCTGGGACTGCCCTAACAACATATGACTTAAGCCACAGAAATTTATTTTCTCATAGTATTGGAAGCTTGCTCCGGCCCGCGGGACTAGTTCAGCAGGGACCTAGGATATGGAGCTGAGGGAGTGAAAGAAGGGAACAAGAGACACGAAGAATGAGGAGCAAGACAGGATTCTGATCAAATTCCCCAAACTTTATTTTTCAACAGCCATATAAATACAGGCAGAGGGGAATAGGCCTGCGGGTGAGTTTAGGGTGGGGGTTTTCTGATAACAGGTGTGATGTTTTTAGTGTCTGGAACCAAGTTCCTGGAGCCAAGGGTAAC